>JAUMJK010002585.1:0-22256 GCA_033558105.1 Coccyzus lansbergi
GGTTAATGAGGAGTGGGAGGGGTTAATGGGGTAGGGGGAGGGGTTAATGGGGAGAGGGAGGGGTTAATGAGGAGGGGGAGGGGTTAATGGGGAGAGGGAGGGGTTAATGGGGAGAGGGAGGGGTTAATGGGGAGAGGGAGGGGTTCATGGGGAGAGGGAGGGGTTCATGGGGTAGAGGGAGGGGTTAATGAGGAGTGGGAGAGGTTAATGAGGAGTGGGAAGGGTTAATGAGGAGGGGGAGGGGTTAATGAGGAGGGGAGGGGTTAATGAGGAGGGGGAGGGGTTAATGAGGAGGGGGAGGGGTTAATGGGGAGAGGGAGGGGTTAATGGGGAGAGGGAGGGGTTAATGGGGAGAGGGAGGGGTTAATGGGGTAGAGGGAGGGGTTAATGGGGTAGAGGGAGGGATTCATGGGGAGTGGGAGGGGTTAATGGGGAGTGGGAGGGGTTAATGGGGTAGAGGGAGGGGTTAATGGGGTAGAGGGAGGGGTTCATGGGGTAGGGGGAGGGAGGGGGAGGGGAGTTCTTACCTTTCCCCCCTCGGAACTTTCCGGGTTGTGAGGCCGACACCGGATACGGGAACATGGGAGGGGCCTAAAGCGAGGAGGAGGAGGAGGAGGAGGGGTCTGAGCGGCCATTTTGGGGCCTGAGGGGGGGTCCTCAAGACGCCATCTTGGGGACCTGAGCCTCCATTTCGGGCTCTGGGGGAGTCCCCAAGACACCATTTTGGGGTCTGAGCCTCCATTGTGGGACCTGATGTGGGTCCTGAGCCTCCATTTTGGGGTCTGAGCCACCATTTCGGGGCCTGGGGGTGTCCCCAAGACACCATTTTGGGGACCTGAGCCTCCATTTTGGGGTCTGAGCAGCCATTTTGGGACATGCTGTGGGTCCTGATCCTCCATTATGGGGACTGAGACTCCATTTTAGGGCCTGGGAAGGCTCTGAGTCTCCATTTCGGGACCCGATGTGGGTCCTGAGACACCATTTTGGGGCCTGAGCCTCCATTTTGGGACCTGATGTGGGTCTCGAGTCTCCATTTTGGGGCCTGAGCCACCATTTTGGGACCTGATGTGGGTCCTGAGCCTCCATTTTGGGGCCTGGGGGGTGTCCCTAAGACACCATTTTGGGGCCTGAGCCTCCATTTTGGGACCTGATGTGAGTCCTGAGTCTCCATTTTGGGGTCTGAGTCTCCATTTTGGGACCTGATGTGGGTCCTGAGCCTCCATTTTGGGGTCTGGGGGTGTCCTGAGCAGCCATTTTGGGGTCTGGGGGTGTCCCCAAGACACAATTTTGGGGTCCCCGAGCAGCCATTTTGGGGCCTGGGAAGGGTCTTAGCAGCCATTTTGGGACCTGATGTGGGTCCTGAGTCTCCCTTTTGGGGCCTGAGCCTCCATTTCGGGGTCTGGGGGTGTCCTCAAGAAACCATTTTGGGGTCTGAGCAGCCATCTTGGGACCTGAGCCTCCATTTCGGGGTCTAGGGGGGTCTCCCTAAGACACCATTTTGGGGCCTGAGCCTCCATTTTGGGACCTGATGTGGGTCCTGAGTCTCCATTTTGGGGTCTGGGGGTGTCCTGAGCAGCCATTTTGGGGCCTGAGCCACCATTTTGGGACCTGATGTGGGTCCTGAGCCTCCATTTTAGGGTCTGGGGGTGTCCCTAAGACACCATTTTGGGGCCTGAGCCTCCATTTTGGGACCTGATGTGAGTCCTGAGTCTCCATTTTGGGGTCTGAGCCTCCATTTTGGGACCTGATGTGGGTCCTGAGCCTCCATTTTAGGGTCTGAGCAGCCATTTTGGGACCTGATGTGGGTCCTGAGCCTCCATTTTGGGGTCTGGGGGTGTCCTGAGCAGCCATTTTGGGGCCTGAGCCACCATTTTGGGGCCTGTGGGGGTCCTGAGCAGCCATTTTGGGGTCTGGGAGGGTCCCTAAGACACCATTTTGTGGTCTGGGGGGTGTCTCTCTCTCACCTGGACGTGCAGCTGAGGGATGTAGGAGATGTAGGGGTGTCCGTAGAGGGGGGTCCCCCCTTGTCCCGCCAGCACCCCCAGAGCTGCCGTGGGGGGGGCCGGGGCCGGGGGGGGCGGCTGGGGCTGGGGAGGAGGGGCTGGGGGGCCCCCCCCACCCCCCGAGTGCCCCCGAGGGCCGGGAGAGGCGGGGGAGGGGCCCGATTTGCTCTGTGGGGGGAGGGGGAGAAAGGGGGTGAGGGGGAACCCCGAGACCCTTGACCCCCCACCCCCAACACCCTCTGAGCCCCAAAAAGTGACCCCAAGACCCTCTGACCCCCCAAAAAGTGACCCCCAAGACCCTATGAGGCCCCAAAAAGTGACCCCCAAGACCCTCTGACCCCTTAATAAGTGACCCCTAAGACCCTCTGACCCTCCCAAAGACCCTTAACCTCCCAAAAAGTGACCCCCAAGACCCTCTGACCCTCCCAAAGACCCTTAACCTCCCAAAAAGTGCCCAAGACCCTCAGACCTCTGCCCCAAAAAGTGACCCCCAAGACCCTATGAGGCCCCAAAAAGTGACCCCCAAGACCCTCTGACCCCTCAATAAGTGACCCCAAGACCCTCTGACCCCTCAAAAAGTGACCTCCAAGACCCTCTGACCCTCCCAAGACCCTTAACCTCCCAAAAGTGACCCCAAGGCCCTCTGACCCCCCAAAAAGTGACCCCCAAGACCCTATGAGGCCCCAAAAAGTGACCCCAAGACCCTCTGACACCTCAATAAGTGACCCCTAAGACCCTCTGACCCTCCCCAAGACCCTTAACCTCCCAAAGTGACCCAAGACCCTCTGGCCCCAAAAGTGACCCCAAGACCCTCTGAGCCCTCAATAAGTGACCCCCAAGACCCTCTGACCCCTCAATAGGACCCCCAAGACCCTCTGACCCTCCCAAAAGTGACCCCAAAGACCCCTATGAGCCCCAAAATGAGCCCCAAGGACCCAGACCTCTGAGGCCCCAAAAAGTGACCCCCAAGACCCTCTGACCCTCCCCAAGACCCTTAACCTCCCAAAAAGTGACCCCAAGACCCTCTGACCCTCCCAAAGACCCTTAACCTCCCAAAAAGTGACCCCAAGACCCTCTGACCCCCAAAAGTGACCCCAAGACCCTCTGACCCCCCCAAAGACCCTTAACCTCAAAAAGTGACCCCAAGACCCTCTGAGGCCCCAAAAAGTGACCCCAAGACCCTCTGACCTCCCAAAAAGTGACCCCCAAGACCCTATGAGGCCCCAAAAAGTGACCCCAAGACCCTCTGACACCTCAATAAGTGACCCCTAAGACCCTCTGACCCTCCCCAAGACCCTTAACCTCCCAAAAAGTGACCCCCCAAGACCCTCTGACCCCCCCCAAACCCCCTTTTCCCCCCTAACCACGGCCAGAAGGGGCTTGGAAGGGTTAAACTCCTTCGCGTTGGGGTTCAGCGTCGACTTCTTCACCTGCCTGAAGGGGTTAAAAATCGAGGTTCGGGGGTCAAACCCCCCCAAATCCTTCCCATTCACCCCCAAACCCCCCAATTTGTCCCCAAAAACTCACTCGGACACAGGTCCTTCCTCCTCGTCCTCTTCCTCGTCGTCCTCGTCCTCCTCCGGGTTTGGGGGGTCCTTGCGCCCCTCCCCCCCAGCCCCAAGGGAGGTCCCCGGGGGGGTCGCGACCCCTTCGAGGGCCCCACGTGGGGTGGGGAGGGGCTCGGGGGGAGCCGAGGGGGGGCTGGGCTGGAGCTGGGGGAGGGGAGAGAATGGAGAACCCATAGAGACCCCATAGAAATCAATAGAGATCAATAGAGACTCATAGAGACCGATAGAGATCAATAGAGACCAATAGAGATCAATAGAGACCCCATAGAGATCAATAGAGACCCCATAGAGATCAATAGAGACCCCATAGAGAGACATAGAGACCCCATAGAGAGACATAGAGACCCCATAGAGATCAATAGAGACCCCATAGAGATCAATAGAGACCCCATAGAGATCAATAGAGACCCCATAGAGATCAATAGAGACCCCATAGAGATCAATAGAGACCCCATAGAGATCAATAGAGACCCCATAGAGATCAATAGAGACCCCATAGAGATCAATAGAGACCCCATAGAGATCAATAGAGACCCCATAGAGAGACATAGAGACCCCCTAGCGCCACCTAGAGGCCACACAGAGACACACAGAGACCCATAGAGATCAATAGAGATCCCACAGAGACCATAGAAACCTCATAGAGACACATAGAGACCTCATAGGGACCCATAGAGATAAACAGAGACCCTATAGCGCCACCTAGAGGCCACACAGACCCATAGAGACTCCATAGAGAGCCCATAGAGAGACATAGAGCTCAATAGCGACCACTAGAGACCCCATAGACACCAAGAGGAACCCATAGAGACCCCATAGACAGACACAGAGAGACATAGAGAGACACAGAGACACCCCATAGAGATCAATAGTGACCCATGGAGACCCCATAGAGACCCATAGAGATCAAGAGAGACGCATAGAAATCAATAGAGACCCATAGAGACCCCATAGAGATCAATAGAGACCCATAGAGACCCCATAAACCCCCCAAAGAGACCCCATAGAGATCAATAGAGACCCATAGAGACCCCATAAACCCCCCAAAGAGACCCCATAGAGATCCATAGAGACCCTATAGTGATCAATAAGGACCAATAGAGACCCCATAGACACCAACAGGAACCCGCAGAGACCCACAGAGAACCCATAAAGACCCCATAGACCCCATAGAGACACATACAGACCTCATAGAGGTCCATAGAGAGCCCATAGAGATCAATAGAGAAGCCACAGAGACCACAGAGACCCCATAGAGATCAATAGAGACCATAGAGACCTCATAGAGCCCCATAGAGCCCCATGGAGAGACCTATAGAGACCCCATGGAGACCCATAGTGACCCCATAGAGACAACAGAGACCCATAGAGAGCCATAAGGACTCCATAGAGACCCATAGAGATCAATAGAGACCCCATACACGCCCACAGAGACCCACACAAACTCAAAGAAAACCCATAGAGACCCATAGAGATACATAGAGATCCCATAGAGACTCCATAGAGACCTCATAGAGATCAATAGAGATCAACAGAGATCCCATAGAGACTCCATAGAGACCTCATAGAGATCAATAGAGATCAACAGAGATCCCATAGACACCAATAGGAACCCATAGAGACCCCATAGAGATCAACAGAGACACATAGAGTGACATAAGAGACCCATAAAGACCCCACAGAGACCCATAGGGACCATAGAGACACATGGAAGACCCATAGAGACACATAGAGATCAACAGAGACCCCACAGAGATCAATAAAGACCCACAGAGCCCCCACATAGACCTCATAGAGCCCCATAAGGACCCCACAGAGAACCAATAGCGCCACCTAGAGGCCACCTAGAGACACACAGAGACCCATAGAGCTCCCACAGAGACCATAGAGACTCCATAGAGATCAATAGAGACCCCATAGAGATCCACAGAGCCCCATAGAACCCCATAGCGACCCATAGAGACCCCACAGAGACCATAGAGACTCCATAGAGATCAATAGAGACCCCACAGAGATCCATAGAGCCCCACAGAACCCCAGAGCGACCCATAGAGACCCCACAGAGACCATAGAGACTCCATAGAGATCAACAGAGACCCCATAGAGATCCAGAGCCCCATAGAACCCCATAGCGACCCATAGAGACCCCACAGAGACCATAGAGACTCCATAGAGATCAATAGAGACCCCATAGCGACCCATAGAGACCCCACAGAGACCATAGAGACTCCATAGAGATCAATAGAGACCCCATAGAGATCAATAGAGATCCCATAGAGATCCATAGAGCCCCATAGAACCCCATAGCGACCCACAGAGACCCCACAGAGACCATAGAGACTCCATAGAGATCAATAGAGACCCCATAGAGATCCACAGAGCCCCATAGAACCCCATAGCGACCCATAGAGACCCCACAGAGACCCCATAGAGACTCCATAGAGACCCCATAGAGATCAATAGAGACCCCATAGAGATCCACAGAGCCCCATAGAACCCCATAGCGACCCATAGAGACCCCACAGAGACCATAGAGACTCCATAGAGATCAACAGAGACCCCATAGAGATCCACAGAGCCCCATAGAACCCCATAGCGACCCATAGAGACCCCACAGAGACCATAGAGACTCCATAGAGATCAATAGAGCCCCATAGAACCCCATAGCGACCCATAGAGACCCCATAGAGACCCCATAGAGATCCATAGAGACCCCATAGAACCCCATAGCGACCCATAGAACCCCATAGCGACCCACAGAGACCCCACAGCGACCCCCACCTTAAACTGGGCCCCGAACTGGCGCAGCTCATCCAGTTGCGACCGCGGCTCCGAGGGGGCTGGGGGAGGGGGCGAGATGGGGGTCAGAGGAGGTCACCCCTTCCCCCTCTTACCCCCTCAGACCCCAATATTTACCCCTTTCCCCCTCGGGGGGGCTCTGGGCTCCGTCCTTGGGGGGTTCGGGGGTCGGGGGGGGAGGAGGGGCGGAGGCGGCAGCTTTGGGCGAGCGAGGGGGGAAGAGTCGCCCTGAAAGGGTTAAAAAAAAAAAAAAAGCTCGTTAACCCTCTCAATCAACCCCTTTCCCCACCTTTAATTACCCCAATTCACCCTAACTGCCCGTTAACCCCTTCCTACCCACTCCTCCCCCCCCCACCTTACGCCCGTTGAACCCTCTCTTACCCCCATCCCCCTCACACCCAATCAGGGCTTTAATTAAGCTTAATTAAGCCTAACGAAGCCCCAGACTCACCTGCTCCAGGCCCCTCCCCTCCTCTCCCCCCACCCTTGCCCCCCCGGCTCGGCCTCTGGGCTTTGGGGGAGGTCCTGGGGGGCCCTAAAATCATAAAAAAAAAAAAAAAAACCACCATTAGAAACGTCGTTAATTAACGCTTTGGGGGTTAATGAAGGTCTTGGGTGGGGGGGGGGGGAGGTCTCTCTTACCTCCGTTGACGCTGTCGGGGGTCGGGGGCGGCCGGGAGGAGGGGGTGGGGGGGGGGGCCCCCGCGGGAGGGGCCGGAGCGCAGGGAGGACCCCCCTGACCCCCCTCCTCGGACCCTCTGGGGCAGCGGAGAAGCCTTCGGTTCCCTGAGGAGAGGGAAAAAAAAAGGGGGTTCAGGGGGATATCGGGACATTTCGGGGCCTTTCAGAGCCACTTTGGGACATTTTAGGGCCTTTCAGGACCATCTTGGGGTCATTTTGGGACATTTCAGAGCCACTTTGGGACATTTTAGGGCCTTTCAGGACCATCTTGGGGCCTTTCAGGGCCATTTTGGGACATTTCAGATCCACTTTGGGACATTTTAGGGCCTTTCAGGGTCATTTTGGGACATTTCAGATCCACTTTGGGACATTTTAGGGCCTTTCAGGCCCATTTCAGAGCCTCTCAGAGCCATTTTGGGACATTTTAGGGCCTTTCAGGACCATCTTGGGGCCTTTCAGGGTCATTTTGGGACATTTCAGATCCACTTTGGGACATTTTAGGGCCTTTCAGAGCCATTTCAGAGCCTCTCAGAGCCATTTTGGGACATTTTAGGGCCTTTCAGAGCCATTTTGGGGCCTTTCAGGGTCACTTTGGGACATTTCAGATCCACTTTGGGACATTTTAGGGCCTTTCAGGACCATCTTGGGGCCTTTCAGGGCCATTTTGGGACATTTCAGATCCACTTTGGGACATTTCAGATCCTTTCAGAGCCATTTTGGGGCCTTTCAGAGCCATTTTGGGACATTTCAGATCCACTTTGGGACATTTTAGGGCCTTTCAGGCCCATTTCAGAGCCTCTCAGAGCCATTTTGGGACATTTTAGATCCTTTCAGATCCACTTTGGGACATTTCAGAGCCTTTCAGAGCCATTTTAGGGCCTTTCAGGGTCATTTTGGGACATTTCAGATCCACTTTGGGACATTTCAGATCCTTTCAGAGTCATTTTGGGACATTTTAGATCCTTTCAGAGCCACTTTGGGACATTTCAGAGCCTTTCAGAGCCATTTTGGTGCCTTTCAGGGTCATTTTGGGACATTTAAGATCCACTTTGGGACATTTTAGGGCCTTTCAGGACCATCTTGGGGCCTTTCAGGGTTATTTTGGGACATTTCAGATCCACTTTGGGACATTTTAGGGCCTTTCAGAGCCATTTTGGGGCCTTTCAGGGTCACTTTGGGACATTTCAGATCCACTTTGGGACATTTTAGGGCCTTTCAGGACCATCTTGGGGCCTTTCAGGACCATCTTGGGGCCTTTCAGAGCCATTTTGGGACATTTTAGATCCTTTCAGAGCCACTTTGGGACATTTTAGGGCCTTTCAGGGTCATTTTGGGACATTTCAGATCCACTTTGGGACATTTCAGATCCTTTCAGAGCCATCTTGGGACATTTTAGATCCTTTCAGAGCCACTTTGGGACATTTGAGGGCCTTTCAGGGTCATTTTGGGGCCTTTCAGATCCACTTTGGGACATTTCAGAGCCTCTCAGAGCCATTTTGGGACATTTTAGGGCCTTTCAGGACCATCTTGAGGCCTTTCAGGGTCATTTTGGGACATTTCAGATCCTTTCAGAGCCATTTTGGGGCCTTTCAGAGCCATTTTGGGACATTTTAGATCCTTTCAGAGCCACTTTGGGACATTTTAGGGCTTTTCAGAGCCATTTCAGATCCTTTCAGAGCCATCTTGGGGCCTTTCAGGGTCATTTTGGGACATTTCAGATCCACTTTGGGACATTTTAGGGCCTTTCAGGACCATCTTGGGGCCTTTCAGGGTCATTTTGGGACATTTCAGATCCACTTTGGGACATTTTAGGGCCTTTCAGAGCCATTTTGGGGCCTTTCAGGGTCATTTTGGGACATTTCAGATCCACTTTGGGACATTTTAGGGCCTTTCAGGGTCATTTTGGGACATTTCAGATCCACTTTGGGACATTTTAGGGCCTTTCAGGCCCATTTCAGAGCCTCTCAGAGCCATTTTGGGACATTTTAGGGCCTTTCAGGACCATCTTGGGGCCTTTCAGGGTCATTTTGGGACATTTCAGATCCACTTTGGGACATTTTAGGGCCTTTCAGAGCCATTTCAGAGCCTCTCAGAGCCATTTTGGGACATTTTAGATCCTTTCAGAGCCACTTTGGGACATTTTAGGGCCTTTCAGGGTCATTTTGGGACATTTCAGATCCACTTTGGGACATTTTAGGGCCTTTCAGGGTCATTTTGGGACATTTCAGATCCACTTTGGGACATTTTAGGGCCTTTCAGAGCCATTTTGGGGCCTTTCAGAGCCATTTTGGGACATTTTAGATCCTTTCAGAGCCACTTTCGGACATTTGAGGGCCTTTCAGGGTCATTTTGGGACATTTGAGAATCACTTTGGGACATTTCAGAGCCTTTCAGAGCCATTTTGGGACATTTTAGATCCTTTCAGAGCCACTTTGGGACATTTTAGGGCCTTTCAGGGTCATTTTGGGACATTTCAGATCCACTTTGGGACATTTTAGGGTCTTTCAGAGCCATTTCAGAGCCTCTCAGAGCCATTTTGGGACATTTTTGAACCTTTCAGAACCATTTCAAGGCCTTTCGGAGCCATTTTGGGACATTTTAAGGCCTTTCAGGTCCATTTTGTGACATTTCAGAGCCTTTCAGAGCCATTTCAGAGACTTTCAGAGCCATTTGGGACACTTTGGAGCCTTTCAGAGCCACTTTGGGACATTTTAGGGCCTTTCAAGACCTTCTTGGGGCATTTTAGGGCCTTTCAGAACCATTTCAGGGCCTTTAAGGGCCACTTTGGGACACTTTAGGGGCTCCTAGGGCCATTTTGGGGCTTTCAGGACCATTTTGGGACACTTTAGATCCTTTCAGAGCCACTTTGGGACATTTTAGGACCTTTCGGGACCTTCTTGTGACATTTTATGGTCTTTCAGGGCCATTTTGGGGCCTTTCAGAGCCATTTTAGGGCCTTTCAGGACCATCTTGGGGCCTTTCAGGGTCATTTTGGGACATTTCAGAGCCACTTTGGGACATTTTCGGGCCTTTCAGGCCCATTTCAGAGCCTCTCAGAGCCATTTTGGGACATTTTTGAACCTTTCAGAACCATTTCAAGGCCTTTCGGAGCCATTTTGGGACATTTTTGAACCTTTCAGAACCATTTCAAGGCCTTTCGGAGCCATTTTGGGACATTTTAGGGCCTTTCAGAGCCATTTTGGGGCCTTTAAGGGCCATTTTGGGACATTTCAGGGCCTTTCAGGATCATTTCAGGGCCTTTCAGAGCCACTTTGGGACATTCTAGGGCCTTTCACATCCATTTTGAGACGTTTCAGAGCCATTTTAGAGCCTTTCAGAGCCATTTTGGGACATTCTAGGGCCTTTCAGAGCCTTTTCAGGACCTTTCAGAGCTATTTCGGGGCCTCTCAGGACCATTTTGGGCCATTTTAGGGCCTTTCAGAACCACTTCAGGGCCTTTCAGAGCCATTTCGGGCAATTTTAGAGCCTTTCAGGTCCATTTTAGGGCCTTTCAGAGCCATTTCGGGCCTTTCCAGAGCCATTTTAGCGCCTTTCAGAGCCGCTTTGGGACAGTTTAGAGCCTTTTAGAGCCTTTCAGAGCCATTTTGGGACATTTTAGGGCCTTTCAGGGCCACTTTGGGACATTTTAGAGCCTTTCAAAGCTATTTCAGGGCCTTTCAGGACCATTTCAGGGCCTTTGAGAACCATTTCAGGGCCTTTCAGGTCCATTTTGGGACATTTTTGAGCCTTTCAGAGTCACTTTGGGACATTTTAGAGCCTTTCAGAGTCACTTTGGGACATTTTAGAGCCTTTCAGGGCCATTTTGGGATGTTTCAGAGCCTTTCAGGACCATTTCCGGGCCTTTCAGAGCCATTTTGGGACATTTTACGGTCTTTCAGGACCATTTCAGGGCCTTTCAGATCCATTTTAGAGCCTTTCAGGTCCATTTTGGGTTGTTTCAGGGCCTTTCAGAGCCGTTTTGGGACATTTCAGGGCCTTTCAGTGTCATTTCAGGGCCTTTCAGGACCATTTCGGGGCCTTTCAGGACCATCCTGGTGCCTTTCAGGGCCATTTTGGGGCCCTTCAGGGCCATTTCAGAGCCTTTCAGGGCCATTTTGCGACATTTTCAAGCCTTTCGGAGCCATTTCGGTGCCTTCCAGATCCGTTTTGGGCCATTTTAGAGCCTTTCAGAGCCATTTTTGGCCCTTTTGCCTCCTCCCCCTCACCTCGCGGCTGCGGCAGGACTATCTCTCCCGGATCCTGCGGCCTGAGGGTTGCCCTGGGGGTTGCCTGGAGGGTTCTGTGTCGTTGCCGCCGAGGGAACCATCACCCTTTGATGCTCTCCTCCTCCTCCTCCTCCTCCTCCCCCTCCATCCTCCTCCTCCTCGAGGGCCAAACGGAGCCGGTAATGAGGACAACTCTCGATCTCTCGGGCCAGAGCTGCCGCTCGCGCCTCGCGCTGCCGAAAGGCCTCCGAGTTCTCCTTCTCCAGAGGGACCCTGGAAGCCGCGACGGGAGGAGAGGAACAGCTTTCGGGCCTCCCCGAGCCTTCCTCTCGCCCCAAACCTCGACCGAACCCCCCACCTCGGGGCTTACGTGTAAGAGGCCAAACTGCTGTCGTAGGTGGTTTTGACTCCGTAGGTCTCCTCGTTGAACTTGAACATCTCGGTCGGGTCCCACCCGTTCGACTAACAAAGGGAAAAACGGAGGATGAGGAAGGGTTTCACGTCAGCAAATCCCCCCCAAAAAAATCCCACAAAGTCCCCGAAGAGCCAATCAAAGGCACCGAAAACGCACTTGGACTCTGTGGAATCTACTCAAAGGCCCTGAAAGTCCTGAAAACTCATTGAAAAGCCACTCAAAGGCACCGAAAAGCCACTCAAAGGCACCGAAAAGCCACTCAAAGGCACCGAAAAGCCACTCAAAGGCACCGAAAAGCCACTCAAAGGCACCGAAAAGCCACTCAAAGGCACCGAAAAGCCACTCAAAGGCACCGAAAAGCCACTCAAAGGCACCGAAAAGCCACTCAAAGGCACCGAAAAGCCACTCAAAGGCACCGAAAAGCCACTCAAAGGCACCGAAAAGCCACTCAAAGGCACCGAAAAGCCACTCAAAGGCACCGAAAAGCCACTCAAAGGCACCGAAAAGCCACTCAAAGGCACCGAAAAGCCACTCAAAGGCACCGAAAAGCCACTCAAAGGCACCGAAAAGCCACTCAAAGGCACCGAAAAGCCACTCAAAGGCACCGAAAAGCCACTCAAAGGCACCGAAAAGCCACTCAAAGGCACCGAAAAGCCACTCAAAGGCACCGAAAAGCCACTCAAAGGCACCGAAAAGCCACTCAAAGGCACCGAAAAGCCACTCAAAGGCACCGAAAAGCCACTCAAAGGCACCGAAAAGCCACTCAAAGGCACCGAAAAGCCACTCAAAGGCACCGAAAAGCCACTCAAAGGCACCGAAAAGCCACTCAAAGGCACCGAAAAGCCACTCAAAGGCACCGAAAAGCCACTCAAAGGCACCGAAAAGCCACTCAAAGGCACCGAAAAGCCACTCAAAGGCACCGAAAAGCCACTCAAAGGCACCGAAAAGCCACTCAAAGGCACCGAAAAGCCACTCAAAGGCACCGAAAAGCCACTCAAAGGCACCGAAAAGCCACTCAAAGGCACCGAAAAGCCACTCAAAGGCACCGAAAAGCCACTCAAAGGCACCGAAAAGCCACTCAAAGTGACCCCAAAACCTCCATAAGTCACCCCAAACCCTCATAAATCGCCCCAAAACCTCCATAAGTCGCCCCAAAAACTTCATAAATGGCCCCAAAAGCCTCACAAATGGCCCCAAATCCCCTCTAAGTGACCCCAAACCCTCATAAATCACCCCAAAAGCCTCATAAATGGCCTCAAAAGCCTCATAAATTCCCCCAAAACCCCCTCTAAGTGACCCCAAACCCTCCATAAGTCACCCCAAACCCCTCTAAGTGTCCCCAAAACCTCCAGAAGTCACCCTAAACCCTCATAAGTCACCCCAAAAGCCTCACAAATTGCCCCAAAACCCTCACAAATTGCCCCAAAACCTCCATAAGTCACCCCAAACCCTCATAAATTGCCCCGAAACCTCCGTAAGTCGCCCCAAACCCTCACAAATCACCCCAAACCCCTCTAAGTGTCCCCAAAACCTCCGGAAGTCACCCTAAACCCTCATAAGTCACCCCAAAACCTCACAAATCACCCCAAAAGCCTCATAAATCGTCCCAAACCCCTCATAAATTGCCCCAAAACCTCATAAATTGCCCCAAAAGCCTCACAAATGGCCCCAAAAGCCTCACAAATCCCCCCAAAAACCTCATAAATCGTCCCAAACCCTCATAAATTGCCCCAAAACCTCATAAATTGCCCCAAAAGCCTCACAAATGGCCCCAAAAGCCTCACAAATCGCCCCAAAAGCCTCACAAATCGCCCCAAACCCTCATAAATTGCCCCAAAACCTCCAGAAGTCACCCCAAACCCTCATAAATGGCCCCAAAAGCTTCATAAATGGCCCCAAAAGCCTCACAAATCGCCCCAAATCCCTCATAAACTGCCCCAAAAGCCTCATAAACGGCCCCAAAAGCCTCATAAATCGTCCCTAACCCTCATAAATTGCCCCGAAACCTCCGTAAGTCACCCCAAACCCTCATAAATGGCCCCAAACGCCTCATAAATCACCCCAAAAGCCTCACAAATGGCCCCAAATCCCTCATGAATTGCCCCAAACCCTCATAAACGGCCCCAAAACCTCCATAAGTCACCCCAAACGCCTCATAAATCACCCCAAAAGCCTCGCAAATGGTCCCAAAAGCCTCACAAATGGCCCCAAATCCCTCATGAATTGCCCCAAATCCCTCATAAACTGCCCCAAAAGCCTCATAAACGGCCCCAAAAGCCTCATAAACGGCCCCAAAACCTCCAGAAGTCACCCCAAACGCCTCATAAATCACCCCAAAAGCCTCACAAATGGCCCCCAAAGCCTCGCAAATCGCCCCAAATCCCTCATGAATTGCCCCAAATCCCTCACAAATGGCCCCAAAAGCCTCACAAACGCCCGAACCAGGTCGGAGTCGAGGTCGTAGTCGTCGCTGGCGCCGTCGCCCCCGTCCCAGCGTTCCAGAACCTTCTCGCGGTGCTGCCGGTGCTCCCCGTTCAGCCTCAGGCTGGCGATGGCCGAGTCCGTGAATTTATCTGGAAAAAAAACCACAAAAAAATTAGGGGTCGGGGGGGTCTGGAGCCTCCAAAACCCACAAATTCCGCAATTTCCGCCCCAAAGGCCACAAAACCCTGAAGATTCCGCAACCCCAAAGCCACAAAATCCACTTAAGTCACAAGTTTTTGGAGGGTTCAGGGTGACTCTGCCTCTCAAATCCTCTCAAATCCTCTCAAAACCCACAAATTTCATCGTTTTGGGTGAAACTGCGAAGGAAAAAAGTTGTTTTTTGTGGTTTCGGGTGAAACTGGGAAAGAAAAAAGTAGCTTTTTGTCATTTTGGGGTGAAATTGTGAAGCAAAAAAAGTCGTTTTTCATCGTTTTAGGTGAAATTGGGAAAGAAAAAAGTCGTTTTTCATCATTTCAGGTGAAATTGTGAAGGAAAAAAAGTCGTTTTTTGTCATTTTTTGGTGAAATTGTGAAGGAAAAAAGTAGTTTTTCATCGTTTTGGGTGAAATTGGGAAAGAAAAAAGTCACTTTTTGTCGTTTTGGGTGAAATTGGGAAAGAAAAAAGTCGTTTTTCATCGTCTCAGGTGAAATTGTGAAGGAAAAAAGTCACTTTTTGTCATTTTGGGTGAAATTGTGAAGGAAAAAGTCACTCTTCATCGTTTTGGGTGAAATTGGGAAAGAAAAAAGTCGTTTTTCATCATTTCAGGTGAAACTGGGAAAGAAAAAAGTAGTTTTTCATAGTTTTGGGTGAAATTGGGAAAGAAAAAAGTCACTTTTCGTCGTTTTGGGTGAAATTGTGAAAGAAAAAAGTCGTTTTTCATCATTTCAGGTGAAATTGTGAAGGAAAAAAGTCACTTTTTGTCATTTCGGGTAAAACTATGAAGGAAAAAAGTAGTTTTTCATGGTCTTTCACCTAAAACCTTAACTCAAACTTTCCAATTTCAACATATTTAGGGAAAAAAAAACCCAAAATGCAAAGATTTGGCTGTTTCTTGCCTCAAAAAATCACCCGAAATAGTGAATTTGGTGGATTTGGAGGCTCGAGGAGGCCTCTGGTTCCTTCCTTACTCCTCAAAATCACCTAAAATCCTCATTTTTTCCCTATTTTCGACCTCAGAAAAGGCTCAATCATCCCTCAAGCCTTTTCCACTCACACGAAACCTCATAAAATTATTAAGTTTTATCAATTTTCATCTCAACTTCTTCTCTCGTGGCTCTAAAACCCCAAAATTTGACATTTTTGGAGCTCGAATCATCTCTAACTCCTTCCTCGTGGCTCTAAAACCCCCAAATTTGACATTTTCGCAGCTCAAAATGCGATCGAATCATCTCTAATTCTTCTCTCGTGGCTCTAAAACCCCAAAATTTGACATTTTCGGAGCTCAAAACGCGATCGAATCATCTCTAATTCTTCTCTCGTGGCTCTAAAACCCCAAAATTTGACATTTTCGGAGCTCAAAACGCGATCGAATCATCTCCAATTCTTCTCTCGCGGCTCTAAAACCCCAAAATTTGACATTTTCGCAGCTCGAATCATCTCTAACTCCCTCCTCGTGGCTCTAAAACCCCAAAATTTGACATTTTCAGAGCTCAAAACGCGATTGAATCATCCCCAATTCTTCTCTCGCGGCTCAAAACCCCCAAAATTTGACATTTTCGCAGCTTGAATCATCTCTAACTCCTTCCTCGTGGCTCTAAAACCCCAAAATTTGACATTTTTGAAGCGATTTTGATGCCGAGAAGGCCTCGACCAGCTCCGATTCTCCCACAACTCCTTCAAAAATCATGTTAAAATCCTCCTTTTGGGGCCTCGAGAAGCGTCGGGTGAGCTCCACCTCCTCCTTGGCGACTAGAAAATCAGCCAAAACGGTGAATCTTTAGCCTTTTTGTGACCCGAGGGAGTCGACAAGGGCTTGAAGCTTCACCCAAAGCCGAGAAAATCACGTCAAAAACGCAATTTTTTTTTTGGTTCTTTGGGGGAAGAAGGAGCGACTAAGCCCTCCAGGTCCTTCCGGGGCCACTCGGGGCGAGACCAACCGACCCCTTCTGGGCCCCTCAGGGTCACCTCGGGAAGCGAAGGCCAAGTCGACGTTTCGGAAGCGAAGGAGGACCAGGTCGGGGGCTCGGAAGACCATGGTGTCCACGATGTCCTCGCGACGAGGGGGACGGTCCGAGGGGGGGGAGGGCGAGCGGTGGACGGCGTCCAGGGCCACCTCGAACTGGAGCGGGGGAGGGGGAGGAACCAAAGCGCGCGGTTAAGGGAGGGATATTGAGGGGTAGGAACCAAAGCGCGCGGTTAGGGGAAGGATATTGGGGACGGACACGGAGCCGGGGGAGGGTGGGGAAGTGCGTCTAAGGTCATATTGAGGCAGAGGGGGAGGAGGAGGAGGCGAAGTGCATGGAAAGAGGACTAGGGAGGGTGGGGAGTGATATAGGGGACGGACACAGAGCGGGGGGAGGGTGGGGAAGTGCGTCTAAGGTCATATTGAGGTAGAGGGGGAGGGGGAGGAGGCGAAGTGAATGGTTGAGGGATGGGGGGGTGGGGAGTGATATAGGGGACGGACACGGAACAGGGGGAGGATGGTAAACGGCAGCTAGAGCCATGTTGAGGTGGAGAGGAAGGGGGAGGATGGTGAACGGCATCCAGGGTCACCTGGAGGGAGAGAGGGAGGGGTAGGAACCAAAGTGCATGGTTAGGGGAGGGATATAGGGGACGGACACGGAGTGGGGGAAGAACAGTAAAACTGCATAAAGGGCTACCTGGAGGTAGAGAGGGAAGGGGAGGAGGTGAAGTTCATGGAAAGAGGACCGGGGAGGGTGGGGGGAGTGATATAGGGGACGGACATGGAACGGGGGGAGGATGGGGAAGTGCATCTAAGGTCACGTGGAGGTAGAGAGGGAGGGGGAGGAGTTGAAGTGAAGGGTTGAGGGATGGGGGGGAGTGAAATGAGGGGACACAGGGCAAGGGATGGAGGAGGGGGGGACAAGGAGCGAGGGGGACGCTAATTAGGGTTACGCAGAAGGGGAGACGCAGGATGAGGGGGACACTAATTAGGGTTACGCGGGGGGACAGAGAGCGAGGGGGACACTAATTAGGGTTACACAGAAGAGGAGACATAGGATGAGGGGGACACTAATGACAGGGAATGGGGGGACACTAAGTAGTGTTACGCAGAAGGGGGACACTTATTAGGGTTACGCACAAGGGGGGACACTAATTAGGGTTACGCAGAGGGGGAGACAGAATAAGGGGGACACTAATTAGGGTTACGCAGAAAGGGGGAAATATGGAACGAAGGGGACACTAATAAGGGTTACGCATGGCGGGGACACAGGATGAGGGGGACAGTAGTTAGGGTTACACAGAAGGGGGACACTAATTAGGGTGATGCAGAAGGGGGAGAGGGAATGAGGGGAACACTAATTGGGGTTACACAAGGGGGGACACTAATTAGGGTTACGCAGAAGGGGACACTAATTAGGGTTACACAAGGGGGGACACTAATTAGGGTTACACAAGGGGGGACACTAATTAGGGTTACACAAGGGGGGACACTAATTAGGGTTACACAAGGGGGGACACAGAGTGAGAGGGACACTAATTAGGGTTACACAGAGTGGGGGGACACTGATCAAGGTTACACAGAAGGGGGAGACACGGTATGAGGGGGACACTAATTAGGGTTACGCAGAAGGGGAGACACAAGATAAGGGGGACACTAATCAGTGTTACACAGAGGAGGAAACATAGGATGAGGGGGACACTAATTAGGATTACACAGAAGGGGAGATACTAGTTAGGGTTACGCAGAAGGGGGGACGCTGATTAGGGTTACGCAGAAGGGGGGACACTGATTAGGGTTACGCAGAAGGGGGGGACACTGATTAGGGTTACGCAGAAGGGGGGGACACTGATTAGGGTTACGCAGAAGGGGGGACACTGATTAGGGTTACGCAGAAGGGGGGACGCTGATTAGGGTTACGCAGAAGGGGGGACACTGATTAGGGTTACGCAGAAGGGGGGGACACTGATTAGGGTTACGCAGAAGGGGGGGACACTGATTAGGGTTACGCAGAAGGGGGGGACACTGATTAGGGTTACGCAGAAGGGGGGACACTGATTAGGGTTACGCAGAAGGGGGAGATGCAGAATGAAGGGGACACTAATTAGTGTTACGCAGAAGGGGGAGACAGAATGAGGGGGACACGAATTAGGGTTACGCAGAGGAAGGAACACAGAATGAAGGGGGACACTAATTAGGGTTACACAGAAAAGGGGACACTAATTAGGGTTACACAGAAAAGGGGACACTAATTAGGGTTACACAGAAGAGGAAACAGGGAATGTAGGGGACGCTAATTAGGGTTACAGAGAAGAGGAGGACAGGGTATGAGGGGGACGCTAATTAGGGTTACACTAATTAGGGTTACGCGGGGGGGGGGGACGGGACACAATGAGGGGGACACTAATTAGGGTTACACAGAAAAGGGGACACTAACTGGGGCTACACAGAATGGGGGACATAGGGTGAAGGGGACACTAATTAGCGTTACACCGGGGGGGGGGGGGACCCACAATGGGGGGAAAGGAGGGAGTGGGAGACCCACTGGGGGCTCTGGGGAGAGGGGGTGTGGCTTGAGGGAAAGGGGGCGTGGCCTGACCTTGGCGCTGAGGGTGCGGAAGATGCCCTCGAAGGCTGAGCCTCCGCGAACCCGAACCTCGCAGGTGGAGCCCTGGGGGGGGGAGAGATGTGGGGCACAGACCCATAGCAGGGACCCCAGACCCATAGCTGCCCCATAGTGCAGCCTCCAGACCCATAGCAGGGACCCCAGACCCACAACAAGAACCCCAGACCCATAGCTGCCCCATAGCGTGGACCCCAAACCCATAGTGCAGCCTCCAGACCCATAGCGTGGACCCCAGACCCATAGCGTGGACCCCAGACCCATAGCGTGGACCCCAGACCCATAGCAAGGAGACCAGACCCACAGCTGCCCCATAGCGCCGCCTCCAGACCCATAGCAGGGACCCCAGACCCATAACAAGAACCCCAGACCCATAGCTGCCCCACAGAAGGGATCCCAGACCCATAGCTGCCCCACAGCATGGGCCTCAGACCCATAGCTGCCCCATAGTGCGGACCCCAAACCCATAGTGCAGCCTCCAGACCCATAGCGTGGACCCCAGCCCCATAGCAAGGAGCCCAGACCCACGGCTGCCCCACAGCATGGATCCCAGACCCGTAACAAGGAGCCTAGACCCACAGCTGCCCCATAGCGTGGACCCCAGACCCACAGCGTGGACCCCAGACCCATAGCAAGGAGCCCAGACCCATGGCTGCCCCATAGCGCAGCCTCCAGACCCATAGCAAGGAGCCCAGACCCACAGCTGCCCCATAGTGCAGCCTCCAGACCCATAGCAAGGAGCCCAGCCCCATAACTGCCCCACAGCATGGACCCCAGACTCACAGCAAGGAGCCCAGACCCACACTTTGCCCCATAGCAAGGACCAGGAAGCATAGCAGGGACCCCAGCCCCACGGCTGCCCCATAGCATGGACCCCAGACCCACGGCTGCCCCATAGCACGGCCTCCAGACCCATAGCAAGGAGCCCACATCCACAGCTGCCCCACAGAATGGATCCCAGACCCATAGCAAGGAGCCCAGACCCACAGCTGCCCCATAGCGCCGCCTCCAGACCCATAGCAGGGACCCCAGACCCACAGCATGGACCTGAGACCCACAGAATGGACCCCAGCCCCATGGCTGCCCCACAGCACGGCCTTCAGACCCATAGCGTGGACCCCAGACCCACAGCTGCCCCACAGAATGGATCCCAGACCCATAGCAAGGAGCCCAGACCCATAACTGCCCCATAGCATGAACCTCAAACCCACAGCAACGAGCCCAGACCCATAGCTGCCCCACAGCATGGACCTCAGACCCATAGCAAGGAGCCCAGCCCCACAGCTGCCCCATAAGAAGAACCTGGAGGCCATAAAGTAACCCCCAGCCCCATAGCTGCCCCACAGCACAGCCTGCAGCCCCATAGCGGAGACCTCAGCCCCACAGCGAGGATCCCAGCCCCACAAGCAGCCCCATAACAGCCTCCCCAGCCCCATAACCAGCTCCCAGCCCCACAAGCAGCCCCATAACCAGCCTCCCCAGCCCCACATCTGCCCCATAGCAGCCTCCCCAGCCCCACATCTGCCCCATAGTGACCCCTCCTCACCACTCCTGCCGTGAGGATGTGAAGCATCCGCGAGTTGTTGTAAACTCCCTCGAAAACCTGGAAATTTGGGTTAAAACCCATCGTTTTGGGGCCTCCCCAAGAGGCTCATGGGAGAGGGGGAGGGGGAGCCCCCGAAGGGCTTCTCTCCCCACAACTTGGGGGTCGCTCACCGGCGCTTGGGGGTCGCTGGGGGGCGCTTGGGGGGGACCCTTCCCCGTGCTCTGACCCCTGGGAGTGAGACAAGGAGTCGTTAGCGACGACGCTCGTTAAGAGCCCCAAGTGCCCCCCAAGCCCCTCCTGCCCCACACGTTGACCCCCAAGTGGCCCCCAAACCACATATTGACCCCCAAGTGCTCCCAATCCCCTCCTGCCCCACATATTGACCCCCAAGTGCCCCCAAACCCCACATAGTGACCCCCAAGTGCCCCCAAACCCCCAATATTAACCCCTAAGTGGCCCCAACCCCCTCCTGCCCCACACATTGACCCCTAACTCCCCTCAACCCCCTCCTGCCCCACACATTGACCCCCAAGTGCCCCCAAACCCCACATATTGACCCCTAAGCACTCCCAAACCCCACATATTAACCCCTAAGTGCCCCAAACCCCCTCCTGCCCCACATATTGACCCCTAAGTGCCCCCAAACCCCACATATTGACCCCCAAGTGCCCCCAAACCCCCAATATTAAACCCTAAGTGGCCCCAACCCCTTCCTGCCCCACATAGTGACCCCCAAGTGCCCCCAAACTCCTCCTGCCCCACACATTGACCCCAAGTGCCCCCAAACCCCCAATATTGACCCCTAAGTGCCCCAAACCACACACATTGACCCCCAAGTGCCCCCAACCCCCTCCTGCCCCACATATTCACCCTTAAATGACCCCAAACTCCTTCTGCCCCACACATTGACCCCTAAGTGCCCCCAAACCCCCAATATTGACCCCTAAGTGCCCCAAACCACACACATTGACCCCCAAGTGCCCCCAACCCCCTCCTGCCCCACACATTGACCCCCAAGTGCCCCCAAACCCCCAATATTAACCCCTAAGTGCCCCCAACCCCCTCCTGCCCCACATATTGACCCCTAACTCCCCTCAACCCCCTCCTGCCCCACATATTAACCCTTAAGTGCCCCCAACCCCCTCCTGCCCCACACATTGACCCCTAAGTGCCCCCAAACCCCACACATATTGACCCCTAAGTGCCTCCCACCCCCTCCTGCCCCACACATTGACCCCTAAGTGCCCCCAACCCCCTCCTGCCCCACATATTCACCCTTAAATGACCCCAAACTCCTCCTGCCCCACATATTGACCCCTAAGTGCCCCCAAACCCCCAATATTGACCCCTAAGTGCCCCAAACCACACACATTGACCCCTAAGCCCCCCCAAACCCCCCCCCTCCCCCCCCGTCCCGACCCCCATTACCTGCCTCCTCCTCCCCCTCCCCCGATGCCGCCGTTGGGTGGGGGGGGAGGGGGGGAGGGGGGGGGACCCCTTTCTGGCCTGGGGAGGAGGAGGGGGAGGGGGTGGGGGGGGCGGCAGCGGCTGCTTCAGCATCTCGGGAGGAGGAGGAGGAGGAGGAGGAGAAGGGGAAAGGGTTAAACGGGAAGAAGGAAGCGGCGGAAGGAGAAGGAGAAGGAGGAGGAGGAGGAGGAGGAGGAGGAGGAGGAGGAGGAGGCGCGGAAGGAGACGCCGCCCGTCAAGGGGGAAAGAGGGAGGAAGGGAGTGAAGCGGCTTCGCCCTCAGGGACGCGTATCCCTCCGCCGAGAATCAAGCGCCGGCTCCT
>JAUMJK010002587.1:0-15802 GCA_033558105.1 Coccyzus lansbergi
TTATGGGGGTTGGGGGGGGTCACTTGGGGCTTTGGGGGAGTCACTTGGGGCTTTGGGGAGGGTCACTTAGGGCTTTGAGGGTCACTTAGGGCTTTGAGGGGTTTCGGGGGTGTTGGGGGGGGGGGGGTCCCTTGGGGTTTCGGGGGTCCCAGAGGATTTCGAGGAGGGGGGGCTGTCCCTGCTTTTGGGGTCCTCCGGGTGGCTCTGGGGGTCCCCGGGATGGGTCTGGGGTCCCCGGGATGGCTTTCAGGATCCCAGAGATGGGTTTTAGGGTCCCTGGGGTGGCTTTCGGGGTCCCAGGGATGGGGTTTAGGGCCCCAGAGATGGTTTTAGGGTCCCTGGGATGGGTTTGGGGTCCCCAGGGCTGGTTTTAGGGTCCCTGGGATGATTTTTGGGGTCCCTGGAATGGGTTTGGGGTCCCCAGGGACGGTTTTCAGGATCCCAGAGATGGGTTTGGGGTCCCCAGGGATGGTTTTCGGGGTCCCTGGGATGGTTTTGGGGTCTCCTGGGATGCTTTTAGGGTCCCTGGGATAATTTTTGGAGTCCTTGGGATGGCTTTCAGGGTCCCAGGGATGGTTTTCGGGGTCCCAGGGATGGTTTTGGGGTCTCCTGGGACGGTTTTTAGGGTCCCGGGGATGCTTTTAGTGTCCCTGGGATGGCTTTCAGGGTCCCCAGAGACGGTTTTGGGGTCTCCTGGGATGGGTTTGGGGTCCCTGGGATGGGTTTTTGGGCTGCGTCCGCCCCAGTTTCGTGTCCCCCCAGTTTTAAGGTCCCCCCCACCAGAGCTGCTTGCGCACGGCCTGTCCCTTGAGCGACTCCACGTTGAAGTTGTTGGTTCTGGCAGGCATGATGAAGAAGGCCACCACTGTCACCTCACTGCCGTTCACCTGGGGGACACGGGGACGCGTCACCCCAAATCCACACCCCCCCCATGTCCCCCCCAATGTCCCTATGTCCTCCCATGTCCCCCCTCATGTGTCTCCCTGTCCCCTGGGTCCCCCGTCCCCTCATGTCCCCCATGTCTCCCCTTATTTCTCCATCTTCTCATGTCCCCATGTCCCCCCATTCCTCCAGCTCTTCATGTCCCCACGTCCCTGTGTCCCCTCATGTTCCCCTGTCCCCCCTAGTCCTCCATCTCTTCATGTCCCCATGTCCCCTCATGTCTCCCATGTTCCCCTTTATTCCTCCATCTTCTCATGTCCCCATGTCCCTCCGTGTCCCCCCTAGTCCTCCATCTCTTCATGTCCCCCTGTCCCCTCATGTCCCCCATGTCTCCCTGTTCCTCCATCTCTTCATGTCCCCATGTCCCCTCATGTCCCCTATGTCTCCCTATTCCTCCATCTTCTCGTGTCCCCCTGTCCCCTCATGTCCCCCCTTATTCCTCCATCTTCTCGTGTCCCCCTGTCCCCTCATGTCCCCCTTGTCCCACCCTATTCCTCCATCTCATGTCCCCCTGTCCCTTTGTGTCCCCCACGTCTCCCCCTCTTCCTCCATCCCCTTGCGTCACCGTGTCCCCTCATGTCCCCCTGAGCCCCACATGTCCCCTCATGTCTCCCATGTCCCCCCCTATTCCTCCATCTCTTTGTGTCCCCCTGTCCCCTCACATCCCCCCTATTCCTCCCTCTCTTTGTGTCCCCATGTCCCCTTCTGCCCTCCATGTCCCCCCTATTCCTCCACCTCTTCGTGTCCCCGTCCCCCCCATTCCTCCATATCCTTGTGTCCCTGTCCCCCCATGTCCCCTCACGTCTCCCATGACCCCTATTCCTCCACCTCTTCATGTCCCCATGTCCCCCCTATTCCTCCATCCCTCTATGTCCCTGTGTCCCCCCTTATTCCTCCATCTCTTCATGTCCCCATGTCCCTGTGTCCCCTCATGTCCCCCCTTATTCCTCCATCTCTTCATGTCCCCATGTCCTTGTGTCCCCTCATGTCCCCCCTTATTCCTCCATCTCTTCATGTCCCCATGTCCCTCCATGTTCCCCCTTATTCCTCCATCTCTTCATGTCCCCATGTCCCTGTGTCCCCTCATGTCCCCCCTTATTCCTCCATCTCTTCATGTCCTCATGTCCCCCCGTGTCCCCCCTAGTCCTCCATCTCTTCATGTCCCCCTGTCCCCTCGTGTTCCCCACGTCTCCCCTATTCCTCCATCCCTCTGTCCCCATGTCCCCCCTATTCCTCCATCCCTGTCTCTCCCTGTCCCCTCACGTCCCCCATGTCCCTGTGTCTCCCCCATTCCTCCATCTTCTTGTGTCCCTGTGTCCCCCCTATTCCTCCATCTCTTCATGTCCCCATGTCCTTGTGTCCCCTCATGCCACCCATGTCCCCCTATTCCTCCATCTCTTCATGTCCCCATGTCCCCTCATGTCCCCTCTTATTCCTCCATCTCTTCATGTCCCCATGTCCCCCCATGTCCCCTCTTATTCCTCCATCTTCTCATGTCCCCATGTCCCTGTGTCCCCTCTTATTCCTCCATCTCTTCATGTCCCCATGTCCCTCCATGTTCCCCCTTATTCCTCCATCTCTTCATGTCTCCATGTCCCTCCATGTCCCCTCTTATTCCTCCATCTTCTCATGTCCCCATGTCCCTCCATGTTCCCCCTTATTCCTCCATCTCTTCATGTCTCCATGTCCCTCCATGTTCCCCCTTATTCCTCCATCTCTTCATGTCCCCATGTCCCTGTGTCCCCTCTTATTCCTCCATCTCTTCATGTCCCCATGTCCCTGTGTCCCCTCTTATTCCTCCATCTCTTCATGTCCCCATGTCCCCATGTCCCTCCATGTTCCCTCTTATTCCTCCATCTTCTCATGTCCCCATGTCCATGTGTCCCCCCATGTCCCCTCTTATTCCTCCATCTCTTCATGTCTCCATGTCCCTCCATGTTCCCCCTTATTCCTCCATCTCTTCATGTCCCCATGTCCCTCCATGTTCCCCCTTATTCCTCCATCTTCTCATGTCCCCCTGTCCCCTCATGTCCCCTCTTATTCCTCCATCTTCTCATGTCCCCATGTCCCTGTGTCCCCTCTTATTCCTCCATCTTCTCATGTCCCCATGTCCCTCCATGTCCCCCCTAGTCCTCCATCTCTTCATGTCCCCCTGTGCCCTCGTGTTCCCCATGTCCCCCCTTATTCCTCCATCCCCTTTGTGTCCCCATGTCCCCCCCTGTCCCACCCTGAGCAGGTAGTTGAGCCTGGCCAGGGCCTCCAGGAAGATGTCGGCTCCTTTGTTGGAGAACTCGTAGCGTCCGGCGATGAAGAAGAACAGCGTCTTGTCCAGGTCGAAGTCCAGGTGCCTGCGGGGAACATCCCCCCAAAACCCCTCAGAGTCCCCCCCAAAAAAATAAAACCTCCCAGGGGACCCCCCCAAGTCCCCCCCAGAGGCCTCGATCCCCCTAAACTCCTCCTAATCCCTCCCAGACACCCACATCTCCCCAATGCCTGTGTGTGTTCCCCCCCCTACCCTGGTTTTGGGGTGTCCCCCTGCCTTTTGGGGCGTCCCCTTAGCTTTTGGGGTGTCCTTCAGACTCCTGAGTGCCCCCCAAACCCCCTCAGAACCCTCTAACCCCATAATTTCCCCCTAAACTCCTCCTAATCCCTCCCGGACACCCACATCCCCCCAATGCCTGTGTGTCCCCCCCTAGTTTTGGGGTGTCCTCCTGCCTTTTGGGGTGTCCTCCTGCCTTTTGGGGTGTCCCCCTGCCTTTTGGGGCATCCCTTTAGCTTTTGGGGTGTCCTTCAGACTCCTGAGTGCCCCCCAAGTCCCCTCAGAGCCCTCTAACCCCATAATTTCCCCCTAAACTCCTCCTAATCCCTCCCGGACACCCACATCTCCCCAATGCCTGTGTGTCCCCCCCCTAGTTTTGGGGTGTCCCCCTGCCTTTTGGGGCATCCCTTTAGCTTTTGGGGTGTCCTTCAGACTCCTGAGTGCCCCCCAAACCCCCTCAGAACCCTCTAACCCCATAATTTCCCCCTAAACTCCTCCTAATCCCTCCCGGACACCCACATCCCCCCGAAGCCTGCATCCCCCTCCCAGTTTTGGGGGGTGTGTGTGTCCCCCCACTCTGGATTTTGGGGTGTCCCCCCCTGGATTTGGGGGTCCCCGCGAGGCCCACGGACCCGTAGAAGTGTCCTCGGACGAACTCCTGGACCCGAGCTTTGCTCTGGGCGTGAAGGTTCTGGAACTCGTGCATCGCAGAGAACTTGCGGACATTGAGCCCATTGGGGGTCACCAGGTCTGGGGGGGGGACAGGGGTCACTCGGGGTGTCCCCCCCCCCCAGATAGGGGGATAGCAGAGCCCCCCACACACACACCTTGGGGTGTTGGGGTCTCCCTGGGGTGTTTGGGGTCCCCCTTGGGGTGTTGGGTTCCCTCTGGATTCTCAAAGTCTCTCCCTTGGTCTCAGGGGCCCTCTCTGGGTTCTGGGGTCCCTCTCTGGATCTCGGGGTCCCTCTGGGGTCCTCCTGTGGATCTGGGGTCCCTCCCCTAGATCTTGGGGTCCCTCTGGGTTCTGGGGTCTCTCCCCTGGATCTCGGGTCCCCTCCGGGGTCCTCCTGTGGACCTGGGGTCCCTCCCCTAGATCTTGGGGTCCCTCTGGGTTCTGGGGTCTCTCCCCTGGATCTCGGGTCCCCTCCGGGGTCCTCCTGTGGATCTGGGGTCCCTCCCCTAGATCTTGGGGTCCCTCTGGGGTCTCTCCCTGGATCTTGGGGTCTCTCTGGGTTCTGGGGTCTCTCCCCTGGATCTCGGGGTCCCTCTGGGGTCCTCCTGTGGATCTGGGGTCCCCCCCTAGGTCTTGGGGTCCCTCCAGGATCCTCCTGTGGACCTGGGGTCCCTCCCCTAGATCTTGGGGTCCCTCTGGGGTCTCTCCCTGCATCTTGGGGTCTCTCTGGGTTCTGGGGTCTCTCCCCTGGATCTCGGGGTCCCTCTGGGGTCCTCCTGTGAATCTGGGGTGTTGTTCCCCCCTCCCCTAGATCTTGGGGTCTCTCTGGATTCTGGGGTCCTCCTGTGGATCTGGGGTCCGCTCCCTAGATGTGAAGATCCCTCTGGGTCAATCCCTCAATCTTGGGGTCCCTCTGGGGTCCCCCCACTAGATCTTGGGGTCCCTCTGGCTTCTAGTATCTCTCCCTGGACCTTGGGGTCCCTCTGGGCTTCCCCCCCCCACCCCGCCCCTGGATCTCAGGGTCCCTCTAGGGTCTCTCCCTTGCTCTCAGGATCCCTCTGGGGGGTCTCTCCCTAGATCTCGGGGTGTCCCCCTCCACCCCAGTATTTTGGGGGTCCCCCCCCCCCTCACCAGGCTTGCGCTTGAGCAGGTGCTCGGCCTCGGCGGCCGTGACGTGGGAGACGGTGGTGAGGACGTGGGCGCAGTGAGCGGCCGCTCGCTCCAGGCAGTAGCGGTGATAGATCTGACGCTCTCCTGCCTCCTTGTCCACGTCGAACTGACGGAGCACCCCAAAAACCACCACTGGGACACCCCCCCCCCCGAACCCCAAAAACCCCAACCCCCCAAAGCCAGCCTGGAACTCCTGAAGTCCAAAATCCCCAACCCGGGACCTCTAAACCCTGACCTGGGACACCTGAAGCCCCAAAACCCCTGATCTGGGACCTCTAAATCCTGACCTGGGACCCCTGAACCCCCAAACCCCCCAACCTGGGACCCCTGAACCCCCAAAACCCTGACCAGGACCCCCAAATCCCAACCTGGGACCCCTGAACCCCAACCTGGGACCCCTGAACCCTCAAATCCCCAACCTGGGACCCCTGAACACCAACCTGGGACCCCTGAACCCCCAAAACCCCGACCCGAACCCCCAAACCCAGTCTGGGGCTCCTGAAGCCCCAAACCCCCAACCTGGGACCCCTGAAGCCCAAACCCCTGATCTGGGACCTCTAAATCCTGACCTGGGACCCCTGAACCCCCAAATCCCAACCTGGGGCCCCTGAAGCCCAACCTGGGATCCCTGAACACTAACCTGGGACCCCTGAACCCCCAAACCCCTGGTCTGGGACCCCCGAACCCCAACCTGGGACCTCTGAAGCCCTAACCCCCCATCTTGACCTTGAGTCAGGCCTCCCCAGCCCTTCACCTTCACCCCTGGGGCTCCTCAGCTGCCCTCAGACCCAGGTCCCCCCCATGTCCCCCCCATGTCCCCCCACGTCCCCATCTCCCCTCCATGTCCCCACGTCCCCCGTCTCCCCCCATGTCCTCATCTCCCCATATCCCCCCCCATGTCCCCTCACGTCCCCGTCTCCCCCCCACATCTCCCTGTCCCCTCCACGTCCCCATCACCCCCTATCCCCATGGCCCTCCCCATCCTCATCTCCTCACGTCCTCCCCATGTCCCCATCTCCCCTCACGTCCCCCTGTTCCCACCTCCCCCCATGTCCCCCTGTCCCCCCCATCTCCCCCCAAGGCCCCCATCTCCCCCCAACGTCCCCATCTCTCCTATGTCCCCCCACGTCCCCCGACCCCATCTCCCCCCACATCTCCACGTCCCCCCCATGTCCCCGTCTTCCCTCCTGTCCCCATCTCCCCCATGTCCCCTGTCCCTATCCCCACCACGTCCCCATCTCCCCCCATGTCCCCCAGTCTTCCTTCCTGTCCCCATCTCCCCCCATGTCCCCATCTCCCCCCACGTTCCCCTCATCCCCATCTCCCCCCATGTCCCCATCTCCCCCCACGTTCCCCTCATCCCCATCTCCCCCCATGTCCCCATCTCCCCCCACGTTCCCCTCATCCCCATCTCTCCCCCTCGTCCCCATCTCCCCCCTCATCCCCATCTCCCCCCACATCTCCATGTCCCCCAGTCCCCATCTCCCCCCTCGTCCCCATCTCCCCCTGCCCTCCTCCATGTCCCCCCCATCCCCATCTCCTCCCATCATCTCCCCTCCATGTCCCCCTGTCCCCACCTCCCCCCATGTCCTCCTCCATGTCCCCTTGTCCTCACGTCCCCATCCACATCCCCCTGTCCCCATCTCCCCCCACGTCCCCATCTCCCCTCCTATCCCCAACTCCCCCCACATCCCCATCTCCCCATGTCCTCCTCCATGTCCCCATCTCCCCCCACGTCCCCATCTATCTCCCCCCATGTCCCCATCTCCCCCATGTCCCCCCCACATCCCCCTGTCCCCATGTCCCCCCCATGTCCCCATCTCCCTCCACGTCCCCATCTCCCCACGTCCTCCTCCACATCCCCATCTCCCCCATGTCCCCATCTCCCTCCACGTCCCCATCTCCCTCCACGTCCCCATCTCCCCACGTCCTCCTCCACATCCCCATCTCCCCCATGTCCCCATCTCCCTCCACGTCCCCATCTCCCTCCACGTCCCCATCTCCCCACGTCCTCCTCCACATCCCCATCTCCCCCATGTCCCCATCTCCCTCCACGTCCCCATCTCCCTCCACATCCCCATCTCCCCACGTCCTCCTCCACATCCCCATCTCCCCCATGTCCCCATCTCCCCTCACGTCCCCATCTCCCCCCCTGTCCCCCCAACCCGTGTCCCCCCGCCCGCCGTCCCCTCCATCTCACGCTGTGCAGGTTGTTGTAGAAGTCGACGCTGCCGGCGCAGAGGTAGCGGCCGAGGAGGGTGGCGTGGGTGGTGAAGATGGTGGCCACGGGCAGGCGGCGAGCGCGGCTCAGCACCAGCCCCAGCCCCGCCAGCCACTCGTGGAAGTGACCCACGATGAAGGGACGCTCCTCGCTCTGCGCCGCAAACTGGGGACGCGGGGGACACTGTCACCCAGGGGACACCAGCATCCCCGCTGGGGACACCAGCAACCCCACGGTCACCACCCCAGGGACACCAGCATCTCCAGTGTCACCATCCCAGGGACACCGAGACCTCCAGTGTCACCATCCCTGTCCCCATCAGCAATGGGGTCACCATCCCAGGTGCCATTATCAATGGTGTCACCACCCCAGGGCCACCAGCACTCCCAGTGTCACCATCCCAGGCACCAGCAGCAATGGTGTCACCATCCCAGGTGCCATTATCAATGGTATCACCATCCCAGGGCCACCAGCACTCCCAGTGTCACCATCCCAGTCGCCATCGTCAATGGTGTCACCACCCCAGGGACACCAAGAGCTCTAGTGTCACCATCCCTGTCACCAGCAATGGTGTCACCATCCCAGGTGCCATTATCAATGGTGTCACCACCCCAGGGCCACCAGCACCTCCAGTGTCACCACCCCAGGGCCACCATTGCCACCAGTATAGCCACCCCAGGCACCAGCAGCAATGGTGTCACCATCCCAGGTGCCATAGTCAATGGTGTCACCACCCCTGGGACACCAAGACCTCCAGTGTCACCATCCCAGTCGCCATCGTCAATGGTGTCACCATCCCAGGGCCACCAGCACTCCCAGTGTCACCATCCCAGTCGCCATCGTCAATGGTGTCACCACCCCAGGGACACCAAGAGCTCTAGTGTCACCATCCCTGTCACCAGCAATGGTGTCACCATCCCAGGTGCCATTATCAATGGTGTCACCACCCCTGGGCCACCAGCACCTCCAGTGTCACCACCCCAGGGCCACCACTGCCACCAGTATAGCCACCCCAGGCACCAGCAGCAATGGTGTCACCATCCCAGAGACACCAGCACTCCCAGTGTCACCATCTCAGGTGCCATCAATGGTGTCACCACCCTAGGTGCCATCGTCAATGGGGTCACCAGCATCAAAGCTCCCCCAGAAGCTCCCCAGGGACCCCAAAACTGCCCCGAGGGACCTCAAAGCTGCCCCAAGGGACCTCAAAGCTGCCCCAAGTGCTCCATAGGGACCCCAAAACTGCCCTGAGGGACCTCAAAGCTCCCCCAAAAGCTCCATAGGGACCCCAAAACAGCCCTGAGGGACCCCAAAGCTTCTCCAAAAGCTCCATAGGGACCCCAAAACTGCTCTGAGGGACCTCAAAGCTCCCCCAGAAGCTCCCCAGGGACCCCAAAACTGCCCTGAGGGACCTCAAACCTTCTCCAAAAGCTCCTCAGGGACCCCAAAACTGCTCTGAGGGACCTCAAAGCTCCTCCAAAAGCTCCTCAGGGATCTCAAAGCTCCTCCAAGAGCTCCTCAGGGACCCTAAAACTGCCCCGAGGGACCTCAAACCTTCTCCAAAAGCTCCTCAGGGACCCCAAAACTGCCCTGAGGGACCTCAAAGCTCCTCCAAGAGCTCCTCAGGGACCCCAAAGCTTCTCCAAAAGCTCCCCAGGGACCCCAAAACTGCCCTGAGGGTCCTCAAAGCTCCTCCAAAAGCTCCTCAGGGACCCCAAAACTGCCCCAAGGGATCTCAAAGCTTCTCCAAAAGCTCCTCAGGGACCCCAAAACTGCCCTGAGGGTCCTCAAAGCTCCTCCAAAAGCTCCTCAGGGACCCCAAAACTGCCCCAAGGGATCTCAAAGCTCGTCCAAAAGCTCCTCAGGGACCCCAAAACTGCCCTGAGGGACCTCAAAGCTTCTCCAAAAGCTCCTCAGGGACCCCAAAACTGCTCTGAGGGACCTCAAAGTTCCCCCAGAAGCTCCCCAGGGACCCCAAAACTGCCCCAAATGCTCCATAGGGACCCCAAAACTGCCCTGAGGGACCTCAAAGCTCCCCCAAAAGCTCCATAGGGACCCCAAAACTGCTCTGAGGGACCTCAAAGCTCCCCCAGAAGCTCCTCAGGGACCCCAAAACTGCTCTGAGGGACCTCAAAGCTCCCCCAGAAGCTCCCCAGGGACCCCAAAGCTTCTCCAAAAGCTCCCCAGGGACCCCAAAACTGCCCTGAGGGACCTCAAAGCTCCCCCAAAAGCTCCATAGGGACCCCAAAACAGCCCTGAGGGACCCCAAACCTCCCCCAGAAGCTCCTCAGGACCCCAAAGCTTCTCCAAAAGCTCCTCAGGGACCCCAAAACTGCCCTGAGGGACCTCAAAGCTCCTCCAAGAGCTCCTCAGGGACCCCAAAACTGCCCTGAGGGACCTCAAAGCTTCTCCAAAAGCTCCTCAGGGACCTCAAAGCTCCTCCAAGAGCTCCTCAGGGACCCCAAAACTGCCCTGAGGGACCCCAAAGCTTCTCCAAAAGCTCCTCAGGGACCCCAAAACTGCTCTGAGGGACCTCAAAGCTCCTCCAAAAGCTCCTCAGGGACCTCAAAGCTCCTCCAAGAGCTCCTCAGGGACCCCAAAACTGCTCTGAGGGACCTCAAAGCTCCTCCAAAAGCTCCATAGGGACCCCAAAACTGCCCCGAGGGACCCCAAAGCTCCCCCCAGACCCCCCCAAAACCGTCCGAGGTGCCCCCCCCAGAGCCCCCCCCCCCCCCCCCCTCACCTCTCCCAGGAACCACGCGACGAGGAAGCCGAAGAGGACGGCGTCGTTGGCCTCGCGGTCGTACCAGGGCACCCCGATGGCGCAGCTCTCCCACAGCTCCCCCTTCCAGCGCTCCAGGCTCCAGGCCGTGGCCCCCACGTCCAGCAGCACCACCGCCGGGCTCCCCTCGATCAGCCAGCGCCCAAAGTGCACCTGAACCCCAAAAACGGGGACACCCCCCAAACCTTCAGTGACCCCAAATGGCTCCTCTGGGGTCTCCTTGGCCACCCAGAGCCCCAAAGCTCAGGGATCCTCAACCCCCAGAGCCCCAAAACCTCCTCTCTGAGCTCCTTCCATCCTTTAAAGCCTTCAAAGAGCTCCTGAACCCCAAAAATAGAGACACCCCCAAACCCTCAGTGACCCCAAATGGCTCCTCTGGGGTCTCCTTGGCCACCCAGAGGCCCAAAGCTCAAGGATCCTCAACCCTCAGAGCCACAAAAGCCACAGATCCTCAACCCCCAGAGCTCCAAAACCTCCTCTCTGAGCTCCTTCCATCCTTTAAAGCCTTCAAAGAGCTCCTGAACCCCAAAAATAGAGGCTCCCCCAAACCCTCAGTGACCCCAAATGGCTCCTCTGGGGTCTCCTTGGCCACCCAGAGCCCCAAAAGCCACAGATCCTCAACCCCCAGAGCTCCAAAACCTCCTCTCTGAGCTCCTTCCATCCTTTAAAGCCTTCAAAGGGCCCCTGAACCCCAAAAACAAGGGAACCCCAAACCCTCAGTGACCCCAAATGGCTCCTCTGGGGTCTCCTTGGCCACCCAGAGCCCCAAAGCTCAGGAATCCTCAACCTTCAGAGCCCCAAAAGCCACAGACCCTCAACCCCCAGAGCTCCAAAACCTCCTCTCTGAGCTCCTTCCATCCTTTAAAGCCTTCGAAGAGCTCCCGAACCCCAAAAATAGAGGCCAATGACCCCATTTTGAGGGGATTTTACCCCATTTCAAGAGGATTTACCCCATTTTGAGGCCGATGACCCCATTTTGAGAGGATTTTGAGGGGATTTCACCCCATTTTGAGGGGATTTTGAGGGGATTTGACCCCATTTTGAGGGGATTTCACCCCATTTTGAGGGGATTTTGAGGGGATTTCACCCCATTTTGAGGGGATTTCACCCCATTATGAGGGGATTTTGAGGGGGATTTGACCCCATTTTGAGGGGATTTTGAGGGGATTTCACTCCATTTTGAGGGATTTTACCCCATTTTGAGGGGATTTCACCCATTTTGAGGGGATTTTGAGGGGATTTGACCCCATTTTGAGGGGATTTGACCCCATTTTGAGGGGGATTTTGAGGGGATTTGACCCCATTTTGAGGGGATTTCACCCCATTTTGAGGGGATTTTGAGGGGATTTGACCCCATTTTGAGGGGATTTCACCCCATTTTGAGGGGATTTTGAGGGGATTTGACCCCATTTTGAGGGGATTTTGAGGGGATTTGACCCCATTTTGAGGCGATTTTGAGGGGATTTGACCCCCATTTTGAGGGGATTTTTGAGGGGATTTGACCCCATTTTGAGAGGATTTCACCCCATTTTGAGGGGATTTTGAGGGGATTTGACCCCATTTTGAGGGGATTTTGAGGGGATTTCACCCCATTTTGAGGGGATTTTGAGGGGATTTGACCCCATTTTGAGGGGATTTCACCCCATTTTGCAGGGGATTTTGAGGGGATTTGACCCCATTTTGAGGGATTTCACCCCATTTTGAGGGGATTTTGAGGGGATTTGACCCCATTTTGAGGGGATTTTACCCCATTTTGAGGGGATTTTGAGGGATTTGACCCCATTTTGAGGGGATTTCACCCCATTTTGAGGGGATTTTGAGGGGATTTGACCCCATTTTGAGGGGATTTGACCCCATTTTGAGGGGATTTTGAGGGGATTTGACCCCATTTTGAGAGGATTTCACCCCATTTTGAGGGGATTTTGAGGGGATTTCACCCCATTTTGAGGGATTTTGAGGGGATTTCACCCCATTTTGAGGGGATTTTGAGGGGATTTGACCCCATTTTGAGGGGATTTTGAGGGGATTTCACCCCATTTTGAGGGGATTTTGAGGCGATTTCACCCCATTTTGAGGGGATTTTGAGGGGATTTCACCCCATTTTGAGGCGATTTCACCCCCATTTTGAGGGGATTTCAACCCATTTTGAGAGGACTTTAACCCATTTTTGAGGGGATTTGGCCCCACTTCGAGGGGATTTCAACCCGTTTGGGGGGACTTGACCCCATTTTGAGGACGAGGGCCGGCTGCCCCCATTTTTGGGGGTGGGGGAGGGGGACGGGGGGTGACCTTTCCCGCTGTGGGGGAGGAAAGGTGAGCCGAGGGCCTGGCAGCTAAAAATGGCCTCCAGTGCCCTCCCCGGCATCCTCACCCCCTCCCTCCCCGCGCCCCTGGGTGCTCCCGGACCCACGGCTGCCCCACAAGTGGAGCCCCCCCCCCCCCCCACAACCCCACGGCTGCCCCACAAGTCCTCCTGGATGATCTCAGCCCCACGGCTGCCCCACAACTCCCCATCTTGAACACCCTCAGTCCCACGGCTGCCCCACAACTTGGGTTCCCCCATCCCTGAGCTCTCTCAGCCCCATGGCTGCCCCACAACTTGGGTTCCCCCATCCTGGATGCTCTCTCAGCCCCACGGCTGCCCCACAAGTTGGGTTCCCCCATCCCTGAGCTCTCTCAGCCCCATGGCTGCCCCACAAGTTGGGTTCCCCCCATCCCTGGCTGCTCTCTCAGCCCCATGGCTGCCCCACAAGTTGGGTTCCCCCCATCCCTGGATGCTCTCAGCCCCATGGCTGCCCCCCAGATCCCCATCTGGCACCCCCTGAGCTCTCTCAGCCCCACAACCACACCCCAGCCCCACCCTGAGCTCTCTCAGCCCCACAACCTCCCCCAGTTCCCCCTACAAGCTCTCTCAGCCCCACAACCACCCCCCAGCTCCCCCCACAAGCTCTCTCAGCCCCACAACCACCCCCAAGTTCCCCCCACAAGCTCTCTCAGCCCCACAACCTCCCCCAGTTCCCCCCCGAGCTCTCTCAGCCCCACAACCTCCCCCAGTTCCCCCCACAAGCTCTCTCAGCCCCACAACCTCCCCCAGCTCCCCCCACCCTGAGCTCTCTCAGCCCCACAACCTCCCCCAGTTCCCCCCACCCTGAGCTCTCTCAGCCCCACAACCTCCCCCAGTTCCCCCCACAAGCTCTCTCAGCCCCACAACCTCCCCCAGCTCCCCCCACAAGCTCTCTCAGCCCCACAGCCGCCCCCCAGTTCCCCCCACAAGCTCTCTCAGCCCCCCAGCCCCCTTCTCCCCCCCCCACCACCTTGCAGCCCTGGGCGTTCATGGCCGCCAGGGTCCGTCGCAGGGCAGGCTGCGGGGGCTCCAGCAGCTCCACTTGGGTGCGGACGCTGCTCTCCACGTAAGGTCCCACCAGCACGTAGCTCTCCGCCCCACTCGTCGGCCGTCACCCCGCGCCTTGGTCTGCAGCACCGTGTAGATGCCCCCCACTGCCGGGGCCCGTCAGCCCCGCACCCCATAACAGGCCCCCCTCGCCCGCACCCCACGGCGGGCCCCGGGGCTCCCGGCGCCAGCCCATAATGAGCTGGGGGCACCAACCGGCCCAGTCTGGGCATCCCAGTAGAAGCTGGATTCCAGCATCCCATGAGCGACTGGGGCTCCGCCATCCCATAATGAGCTGGGTACCAGTATCCCATGAGGGACTGGGGCTCCGCCATCCCATAATGAGCCGGGTACCAACATCCCATGATGGACTGGGGCTCCGCCATCCATAATGAGCCGGGTACCGGCATCCTGGGATGTACTGAGCATCCTAGCATGAGCTAGACTCCAGCATCCCATGATGCACTGGGGCCCTGGGCATCCCATAATGAACCAGATCCCCCCGTAGCCCAGGATATGGTGAGGCATCCCATAATGAGCTGGGTACCAGTCTCCCAGGTTACAGCGGGGCTCCGCCATCCCATAATGAGCATCCTGGGATCTCCTGGAGCATCCCAGTAGGAGCTGGACTCCACTATCCCATGATGCATTGGGGCACCGGGCATCCCATAATGACCTGGGTACCAGTCTCCCAGGATACAGTGATGCACTGGGCATCCCATAATGAGCTGGGTACCAGTCTCCCAGGTTACAGTGGGGCTCCGCCATCCCATAATGAGCTGGGTACCAGTCTCCCAGGTTACAGTGGGGCTCCGCCATCCCATAATGAGCTGGGTACCAGTCTCCCAGGATACAGTGATGCACTGGGCATCCCATAATGAGCATCCTGGGATCTCCTGGAGCATCCCAGTAGGAGCTGGACTCCACTATCCCATGATGCACTGAGGCGCCGGGTACCACTCTCTTCTCTCCCACCATGCTCTGTGGTGCTGCCTCCAGGCTCAATGGGCCTCAGTGCATCATGGGATACTGTGTGTGTGTGGGGGCAATACTGCAACACAAGGAAACCCGCTGCCATGGAAACCCTGGGGCATTATGGGATGGCAGCACCCAGCTCCTTAAGGGATGCTCGGCACCCCCAGTGCATCATGGGATTGCGGGAGTCCAGCTCCTTAAGGGATGCTCGGCACCCCCAGTGCATCATGGGATTGCGGGAGTCCAGCTCCTTAAGGGATGCTTAGCGTATCCCGGGATACTGGTGCCCAGCTCATTATGGGATGCCCGGGGCCCCAGGGCACCATGGGATATTGAAGTCCACCTCCTACTGGGATGCTCCAAGGGAATCCCAGGATAACGGGGTCCAGCCTATTATGGGATGGCTGATGATGGGACAACCCCAGGCATCCCAAGCAGGAACCAGGCCAAGCCCCCCCCTCAACCCCACGCATCCCATAATGCCCTGGGGTGCCCTTCCCGTGACCCCATGCATCCCACAACACCCTGGGGCATCCCCCCCCCACCTCCCCTCCCCCCATATTGCATCCCATAACCCCCTGGGGCCTGACCCCACCTTGGGGGGAGGGGAGGGGGGGGGTTGATGATGCTGCTACAGGCTCCACCCCCCCACCGCAAAGCATGATGGGATGGCTCAGTCCTCCCATCCCCCCTCCTAGAGGAAGATCCAAGGGGTTTGGGGGTTGCCCTGGGGGGGGGGGGGGGGGGGAAGGGGTCTGGGGGGGGTCCCCAAGTGTTTGGGGGACACCTAGGAATGGGGGGGTTTGGGGGGGGTCCCCAAAGTGTATAGGGGGGAGTGGGGGGGGGTCTGAGGTGTTAGGGGGGGTCCCCAAAGTGTATAGGGAGGAGTGTGGGGGGGTCCTAGGTATCTTGAGGGGGGGTCTGAGGTGTTAGGGGGGGGTCCCCAAAGTGTATAGGGGGGAGTGTAGGGGGGTCCCAGGTTATCTTGAGGGGGGGTCTGAGGTGTTAGGGGGGGGGTCCCCAAAGTGTATAGGGGGGAGTGTGTGGGGGGGGGGGGTCCTAGGTATCTTGGGGGGGGGTCTGAGGTGTTAGGGGGGGGTCCCCAAAGT
>JAUMJK010002588.1:0-23274 GCA_033558105.1 Coccyzus lansbergi
GGTCTGCCTCTATGAGGTCTGCCTCCCAGGCGACGTCTGCCTCTATGAGGTCTGCCTCCCAGGCGACGTCTGCCTCTATGAGGTCTGCCTCTATGCGACGGTCTGCCTCTATGAGGTCTGCCTCCCAGGCGACGTCTGCCTCTATGAGGTCTGCCTCTATGAGGTCTGCCTCTATGAGGTCTGCCTCCCAGGCGACGTCTGCCTCTATGAGGTCTGCCTCCTATGAGCGTCTGCCTCTATGAGGTCTGCCTCCCAGGCGACGTCTGCCTCTATGAGGTCTGCCTCCCAGGCGACGTCTGCCTCTATGAGGTCTGCCTCTATGAGCGTCTGCCTCTATGAGGTCTGCCTCCCAGGCGACGTCTGCCTCTATGAGGTCTGCCTCCCAGGCGACGTCTGCCTCTATGAGGTCTGCCTCCCAGGCGACGTCTGCCTCTATGAGGTCTGCCTCTATGAGGTCTGCCTCCCAGGCGACGTCTGCCTCTATGAGGTCTGCCTCCCAGGCGACGTCTGCCTCTATGAGGTCTGCCTCCCAGGCGACGTCTGCCTCTATGAGGTCTGCCTCCCAGGCGACGTCTGCCTCTATGAGGTCTGCCTCTATGAGGTCTGCCTCTATGAGGTCTGCCTCCCAGGCGACGTCTGCCTCTATGAGGTCTGCCTCTATGAGGTCTGCTCTATGAGGTCTGCCTCCCAGGCGACGTCTGCCTCTATGAGGTCTGCCTCCCAGGCGACGTCTGCCTCTATGAGGTCTGCCTCCCAGGCGACGTCTGCCTCTATGAGGTCTGCCTCTATGAGGTCTGCCTCTATGAGGTCTGCCTCCCAGGCGACGTCTGCCTCTATGAGGTCTGCCTCCCAGGCGACGTCTGCCTCTATGAGGTCTGCCTCTATGAGGTCTGCCTCTATGAGGTCTGCCTCCCAGGCGACGTCTGCCTCTATGAGGTCTGCCTCCCAGGCGACGTCTGCCTCTATGAGGTCTGCCTCCCAGGCGACGTCTGCCTCTATGAGGTCTGCCTCCCAGGCGACGTCTGCCTCTATGAGGTCTGCCTCTATGAGGTCTGCCTCCCAGGCGACGTCTGCCTCTATGAGGTCTGCCTCCCAGGCGACGTCTGCCTCTATGAGGTCTGCCTCCCAGGCGACGTCTGCCTCTATGAGGTCTGCCTCCCAGGCGACGTCTGCCTCTATGAGGTCTGCCTCCCAGGCGACGTCTGCCTCTATGAGGTCTGCCTCCCAGGCGACGTCTGCCTCTATGAGGTCTGCCTCCCAGGCGACGTCTGCCTCTATGAGGTCTGCCTCCCAGGCGACGTCTGCCTCTATGAGGTCTGCCTCTATGAGGTCTGCCTCTATGAGGTCTGCCTCCCAGGCGACGTCTGCCTCTATGAGGTCTGCCTCCCAGGCGACGTCTGCCTCTATGAGGTCTGCCTCCCAGGCGACGTCTGCCTCTATGAGGTCTGCCTCTATGAGGTCTGCCTCCCAGGCGACGTCTGCCTCTATGAGGTCTGCCTCCCAGGCGACGTCTGCCTCTATGAGGTCTGCCTCCCAGGCGACGTCTGCCTCTATGAGGTCTGCCTCTATGAGGTCTGCCTCTATGAGGTCTGCCTCCCAGGCGACGTCTGCCTCTATGAGGTCTGCCTCCCAGGCGACGTCTGCCTCTATGAGGTCTGCCTCCCAGGCGACGTCTGCCTCTATGAGGTCTGCCTCTATGAGGTCTGCCTCTATGAGGTCTGCCTCCCAGGCGACGTCTGCCTCTATGAGGTCTGCCTCCCAGGCGACGTCTGCCTCTATGAGGTCTGCCTCCCAGGCGACGTCTGCCTCTATGAGGTCTGCCTCCCAGGCGACGTCTGCCTCTATGAGGTCTGCCTCCCAGGCGACGTCTGCCTCTATGAGGTCTGCCTCCCAGGCGACGTCTGCCTCTATGAGGTCTGCCTCTATGAGGTCTGCCTCTATGAGGTCTGCCTCCCAGGCGACGTCTGCCTCTATGAGGTCTGCCTCCAGGCGACGTCTGCCTCTATGAGGTCTGCCTCCCAGGCGACGTCTGCCTCTATGAGGTCTGCCTCCCAGGCGACGTCTGCCTCTATGAGGTCTGCCTCCCAGGCGACGTCTGCCTCTATGAGGTCTGCCTCCCAGGCGACGTCTGCCTCTATGAGGTCTGCCTCTATGAGGTCTGCCTCTATGAGGTCTGCCTCCCAGGCGACGTCTGCCTCTATGAGGTCTGCCTCCCAGGCGACGTCTGCCTCTATGAGGTCTGCCTCCCAGGCGATGTCTGCCTCTATGAGGTCTGCCTCCCAGGCGACGTCTGCCTCTATGAGGTCTGCCTCTATGAGGTCTGCCTCCCAGGCGAGGTCTGCCTCTATGAGGTCTGCCTCCCAGGCGACGTCTGCCTCTATGAGGTCTGCCTCTATGAGGTCTGCCTCTATGAGGTCTGCCTCCCAGGCGACGTCTGCCTCTATGAGGTCTGCCTCTATGAGGTCTGCCTCCCAGGCGACGTCTGCCTCTATGAGGTCTGCCTCTATGAGGTCTGCCTCTATGAGGTCTGCCTCCCAGGCGACGTCTGCCTCTATGAGGTCTGCCTCTATGAGGTCTGCTCTATGAGGTCTGCCTCCCAGGCGACGTCTGCCTCTATGAGGTCTGCCTCCCAGGCGACGTCTGCCTCTATGAGGTCTGCCTCCCAGGCGACGTCTGCCTCTATGAGGTCTGCCTCCCAGGCGACGTCTGCCTCTATGAGTCTATGAGGTCTGCCTCCAGGCGACGTCTGCCTCTATGAGGTCTGCCTCCCAGGCGACGTCTGCCTCTATGAGGTCTGCCTCCCAGGCGACGTCTGCCTCTATGAGGTCTGCCTCTATGAGGTCTGCCTCTATGAGGTCTGCCTCCCAGGCGACGTCTGCCTCTATGAGGTCTGCCTCTATGAGGTCTGCCTCCCAGGCGACGTCTGCCTCTATGACGTCTGCCCTCTATGAGGTCTGCCTCTATGAGGTCTGCCTCCCAGGCGACGTCTGCCTCTATGAGGTCTGCCTCTATGAGGTCTGCCTCTATGAGGTCTGCCTCCCAGGCGACGTCTGCCTCTATGAGGTCTGCCTCTATGAGGTCTGCCTCTATGAGGTCTGCCTCCCAGGCGACGTCTGCCTCTATGAGGTCTGCCTCTATGAGGTCTGCCTCTATGAGGTCTGCCTCCCAGGCGACGTCTGCCTCTATGAGGTTGCCTCTATGAGGTCTGCCTCCCAGGCGACGTCTGCCTCTATGAGGTCTGCTCCCAGGCGACGTCTGCCTCTATGAGGTCTGCCTCCCAGGCGACGTCTTCCTCTATGAGGTCTGCCTCTATGAGGTCTGCCTCCCAGGCGACGTCTGCCTCTATGAGGTCTGCCTCCCAGGCGACGTCTGCCTCTATGAGGTCTGCCTCCCAGGCGACGTCTTCCTCTATGAGGTCTGCCTCTATGAGGTCTGCCTCTATGAGGTCTGCCTCCCAGGCGACGTCTGCCTCTATGAGGTCTGCCGGCGACGTCTGGCTCTATGAGGTCTGCCTCCCAGGCGACGTCTGCCTCTATGAGGTCTGCCTCCCAGGCGACGTCTGCCTCTATGAGGTCTGCCTCTATGAGGTCTGCCTCCCAGGCGACGTCTCCCTCTATGAGGTCTGCCTCCCAGGCGACGACTGCCTCTATGAGGTCTGCCTCCCAGGCGACGTCTGCCTTTATGAGGTCTGCCTCCCAGGCGACGTCTGCCTCTATGAGGTCTGCCTCCCAGGCGACGTCTGCCTCTATGAGGTCTGCCTCTATGAGGTCTGCCTCCCAGGCGACGTCTGCCTCTATGAGGTCTGCCTCCCAGGCGACGTCTGCCTCTATGAGGTCTGCCTCCCAGGCGACGTCTGCCTCTATGAGGTCTGCCTCCCAGGCGACGTCTGCCTCTATGAGGTCTGCCTCTATGAGGTCTGCCTCTATGAGGTCTGCCTCCCAGGCGACGTCTGCCTCTATGAGGTCTGCCTCCCAGGCGACGTCTGCCTCTATGAGGTCTGCCTCCCAGGCGACGTCTGCCTCTATGAGGTCTGCCTCTATGAGGTCTGCCTCCCAGGCGACGTCTGCCTCTATGAGGTCTGCCTCCCAGGCGACGTCTGCCTCTATGAGGTCTGCCTCCCAGGCGACGTCTGCCTCTATGAGGTCTGCCTCTATGAGGTCTGCCTCTATGAGGTCTGCCTCCCAGGCGACGTCTGCCTCTATGAGGTCTGCCTCCCAGGCAACATCTGCCTCTATGAGGTCTGCCTCCCAGGCGACGTCTGCCTCTATGAGGTCTGCCTCTATGAGGTCTGCCTCTATGAGGTCTGCCTCCCAGGCGACGTCTGCCTCTATGAGGTCTGCCTCCCAGGCGACGTCTGCCTCTATGAGGTCTGCCTCCCAGGCGACGTCTGCCTCTATGAGGTCTGCCTCCCAGGCGACGTCTGCCTCTATGAGGTCTGCCTCCCAGGCGACGTCTGCCTCTATGAGGTCTGCCTCCCAGGCGACGTCTGCCTCTATGAGGTCTGCCTCTATGAGGTCTGCCTCTATGAGGTCTGCCTCCCAGGCGACGTCTGCCTCTATGAGGTCTGCCTCCCAGTCGACGTCTGCCTCTATGAGGTCTGCCTCCCAGGCGACGTCTGCCTCTATGAGGTCTGCCTCCCAGGCGACGTCTGCCTCTATGAGGTCTGCCTCCCAGGCGACGTCTGCCTCTATGAGGTCTGCCTCCCAGGCGACGTCTGCCTCTATGAGGTCTGCCTCTATGAGGTCTGCCTCTATGAGGTCTGCCTCCCAGGCGACGTCTGCCTCTATGAGGTCTGCCTCCCAGGCGACGTCTGCCTCTATGAGGTCTGCCTCCCAGGCGATGTCTGCCTCTATGAGGTCTGCCTCCCAGGCGACGTCTGCCTCTATGAGGTCTGCCTCTATGAGGTCTGCCTCCCAGGCGAGGTCTGCCTCTATGAGGTCTGCCTCCCAGGCGACGTCTGCCTCTATGAGGTCTGCCTCTATGAGGTCTGCCTCTATGAGGTCTGCCTCCCAGGCGACGTCTGCCTCTATGAGGTCTGCCTCTATGAGGTCTGCCTCCCAGGCGACGTCTGCCTCTATGAGGTCTGCCTCTATGAGGTCTGCCTCTATGAGGTCTGCCTCCCAGGCGACGTCTGCCTCTATGAGGTCTGCCTCTATGAGGTCTGCTTCTATGAGGTCTGCCTCCCAGGCGACGTCTGCCTCTATGAGGTCTGCCTCCCAGGCGACGTCTGCCTCTATGAGGTCTGCCTCCCACGCGACGTCTGCCTCTATGAGGTCTGCCTCCCAGGCGACGTCTGCCTCTATGAGGTCTGCCTCCCAGGCGACGTCTGCCTCTATGAGGTCTGCCTCCCAGGCGACGTCTGCCTCTATGAGGTCTGCCTCCCAGGCGACGTCTGCCTCTATGAGGTCTGCCTCTATGAGGTCTGCCTCTATGAGGTCTGCCTCCCAGGCGACGTCTGCCTCTATGAGGTCTGCCTCTATGAGGTCTGCCTCCCAGGCGACGTCTGCCTCTATGACGTCTGCCTCTATGAGGTCTGCCTCTATGAGGTCTGCCTCCCAGGCGACGTCTGCCTCTATGAGGTCTGCCTCTATGAGGTGTGCCTCTATGAGGTCTGCCTCCCAGGCGACGTCTGCCTCTATGAGGTCTGCCTCTATGAGGTCTGCCTCTATGAGGTCTGCCTCCCAGGCGACGTCTGCCTCTATGAGGTCTGCCTCTATGAGGTCTGCCTCTATGAGGTCTGCCTCCCAGGCGACGTCTGCCTCTATGAGGTCTGCCTCTATGAGGTCTGCCTCCCAGGCGACGTCTGCCTCTATGAGGTCTGCCTCCCAGGCGACGTCTGCCTCTATGAGGTCTGCCTCCCAGGCGACGTCTTCCTCTATGAGGTCTGCCTCTATGAGGTCTGCCTCCCAGGCGACGTCTGCCTCTATGAGGTCTGCCTCCCAGGCGACGTCTGCCTCTATGAGGTCTGCCTCCCAGGCGACGTCTTCCTCTATGAGGTCTGCCTCTATGAGGTCTGCCTCTATGAGGTCTGCCTCCCAGGCGACGTCTGCCTCTATGAGGTCTGCCACCCAGGCGACGTCTGGCTCTATGAGGTCTGCCTCCCAGGCGACGTCTGCCTCTATGAGGTCTGCCTCCCAGGCGACGTCTGCCTCTATGAGGTCTGCCTCTATGAGGTCTGCCTCCCAGGCGACGTCTCCCTCTATGAGGTCTGCCTCCCAGGCGACGACTGCCTCTATGAGGTCTGCCTCCCAGGCGACGTCTGCCTTTATGAGGTCTGCCTCCCAGGCGACGTCTGCCTCTATGAGGTCTGCCTCCCAGGCGACGTCTGCCTCTATGAGGTCTGCCTCCCAGGCGACGTCTGCCTCTATGAGGTCTGCCTCCCAGGCGACGTCTGCCTCTATGAGGTCTGCCTCCCAGGCGACGTCTGCCTCTATGAGGTCTGCCTCCCAGGCGACGTCTGCCTCTATGAGGTCTGCCTCCCAGGCGACGTCTGCCTCTATGAGGTCTGCCTCCCAGGCGACGTCTGCCTCTATGAGGTCTGCCTCCCAGGCGACGTCTGCCTCTATGAGGTCTGCCTCCCAGGCGACGTCTGCCTCTATGAGGTCTGCCTCCCAGGCGACGTCTGCCTCTATGAGGTCTGCCTCCCTGGCGACGTCTGCCTCTATGAGGTCTGCCTCCCAGGCGAGGTCTGCCTCTATGAGGTCTGCCTCTATGAGGTCTGCCTCTATGAGGTCTGCCTCCCAGGCGACGTCTGCCTCTATGAGGTCTGCCTCTATGAGGTCTGCCTCCCAGGCGACGTCTGCCTCTATGAGGTCTGCCTCTATGAGGTCTGCCTCTATGAGGTCTGCCTCCCAGGCGACGTCTGCCTCTATGAGGTCTGTTTCTATGAGGTCTGCCTCCCAGGCGACGTCTGCCTCTATGAGGTCTGCCTCTATGAGGTCTGCCTCTATGAGGTCTGCCTCCCAGGCGACGTCTGCCTCTATGAGGTCTGCCTCTATGAGGTCTGTTTCTATGAGGTCTGCCTCCCAGGCGACGTCTGCCTCTATGAGGTCTGCCTCCCAGGCGACGTCTGCCTCTATGAGGTCTGCCTCCCACGCGACGTCTGCCTCTATGAGGTCTGCCTCCCAGGCGACGTCTGCCTCTATGAGGTCTGCCTCCCAGGCGACGTCTGCCTCTATGAGGTCTGCCTCCCAGGCGACGTCTGCCTCTATGAGGTCTGCCTCTATGAGGTCTGCCTCTATGAGGTCTGCCTCCCAGGCGACGTCTGCCTCTATGAGGTCTGCCTCTATGAGGTCTGCCTCCCAGGCGACGTCTGCCTCTATGAGGTCTGCCTCTATGAGGTCTGCCTCTATGAGGTCTGCCTCCCAGGCGACGTCTGCCTCTATGAGGTCTGCCTCTATGAGGTGTGCCTCTATGAGGTCTGCCTCCCAGGCGACGTCTGCCTCTATGAGGTCTGCCTCTATGAGGTCTGCCTCTATGAGGTCTGCCTCCCAGGCGACGTCTGCCTCTATGAGGTCTGCCTCTATGAGGTCTGCCTCTATGAGGTCTGCCTCCCAGGCGACGTCTGCCTCTATGAGGTCTGCCTCTATGAGGTCTGCCTCCCAGGCGACGTCTGCCTCTATGAGGTCTGCCTCCCAGGCGACGTCTGCCTCTATGAGGTCTGCCTCCCAGGCGACGTCTGCCTCTATGAGGTCTGCCTCCCAGGCGACGTCTGCCTCTATGAGGTCTGCCTCCCAGGCGACGTCTGCCTCTATGAGGTCTGCCTCTATGAGGTCTGCCTCTATGAGGTCTGCCTCCCAGGCGAGGTCTGCCTCTATGAGGTCTGCCTCTATGAGGTCTGCCTCCCAGGCGACGTCTGCCTCTATGAGGTCTGCCTCCCAGGCGAAGTCTGCCTCTATGAGGTCTGCCTCCGAGGCGACGTCTGCCTCTATGACGTCTGCCTCCCAGGCGACGTCTGCCTCTATGAGGTCTGCCTCTATGAGGTCTGCCTCTATGAGGTCTGCCTCCCAGGCGACGTCTGCCTCTATGAGGTCTGCCTCCCAGGCGACGTCTGCCTCTATGAGGTCTGCCTCCCACGCCACGTCTGCCTCTATGAGGTCTGCCTCCCAGGCGACGTCTGCCTCTATGAGGTCTGCCTCCCAGGCGACGTCTGCCTCTATGAGGTCTGCCTCTATGAGGTCTGCCTCTATGAGGTCTGCCTCCCAGGCGACGTCTGCCTCTATGAGGTCTGCCTCCCAGGCGACGTCTGCCTCTATGAGGTCTGCCTCCCAGGCGACGTCTGCCTCTATGAGGTCTGCCTCTATGAGGTCTCCCTCTATGAGGTCTGCCTCCCAGGCGACGTCTGCCTCTATGAGGTCTGCCTCCCAGGCGACGTCTGCCTCTATGAGGTCTGCCTCCCAGGCGATGTCTGCCTCTATGAGGTCTGCCTCCCAGGCGACGTCTGCCTCTATGAGGTCTGCCTCTATGAGGTCTGCCTCTATGAGGTCTGCCTCCCAGCCGACGACTGCCTCTATGAGGTCTGCCTCTATGAGGTCTGCCTCTATGAGGTCTGCCTCCCAGGCGACGTCTGCCTCTATGAGGTCTGCCTCTATGAGGTCTGCCTCCCAGGCGACGTCTGCCTCTATGAGGTCTGCCTCCCAGGCGACGTCTGCCTCTATGAGGTCTGCCTCTATGAGGTCTGCCTCTATGAGGTCTGCCTCCCAGGCGAGGTCTGCCTCTATGAGGTCTGCCTCTATGAGGTCTGTGCCTCTATGAGGTCTGCCTCCCAGGCGACGTCTGCCTCTATGAGGTCTGCCTCCCACGCGACGCCTTGATCTGCCTCTATGAGGTCTGCCTCCGAGGCGACGGTCTGCCTCTATGAGGTCTGCCTCCCAGGCGACGTCTGCCTCTATGAGGTCTGCCTCTAGGAGGTCTGCCTCTATGAGGTCTGCCTCCCAGGCGACGTCTGCCTCTATGAGGTCTGCCTCCCAGGCGACGTCTGCCTCTATGAGGTCTGCCTCCCAGGCGACGTCTGCCTCTATGAGGTCTGCCTCTATGAGGTCTGCCCCAGGCGACGTCTGCCTCTATGAGGGGTCTGCCTCTATGAGGTCTGCCTCCCAGGCGACGTCTGCCTCTATGAGGTCTGCCTCCCAGGCGACGTCTGCCTCTATGAGTCTGCCTCCCAGGCGACGTCTGCCTCTATGAGGTCTGCCTCCCAGGCGAGTCTGCCTCTATGAGGTCTGCCTCCCAGGCGACGTCTGCCTCTATGAGGTCTGCCTCCAGGCGACGTCTGGCTCTATGAGGTCTGCCTCCCAGGCGACGTCTGCCTCTATGAGGTCTGCCTCCCAGGCGACGTCTGCCTCTATGAGGTCTGCCTCTCCAGCGACGTCTGCCTCTATGAGGTCTGCCTCCCAGGCGACGTCTGCCTCTATGAGGTCTGCCTCCCAGGCGACGTCTGCCTCTATGAGGTCTGCCTCCCAGGCGACGTCTGCCTCTATGAGGTCTGCCTCCCAGCGACGTCTGCCTCTATGAGGTCTGCCTCCCAGGCGACGTCTGCCTCTATGAGGTCTGCCTCCCAGGCGACGTCTGCCTCTATGAGGTCTGCCTCCCAGGCGACGTCTGCCTATGAGGTCTGCCTCCCAGGCGACGTCTGCCTCTATGAGGTCTGCCTCCAGCGACGTCTGCCTCTATGAGGTCTGCCTCCAGGCGACGTCTGCCTCTATGAGGTCTGCCTCCCAGGCGACGTCTGCCTCTATGAGGTCTGCCTCCCAGGCGACGTCTGCCTCTATGAGGTCTGCCTCCAGGCGACGTCTGCCTCTATGAGGTCTGCCTCTAGAGTCTGCCTCTATGAGGTCTGCCTCCCAGGCGACGTCTGCCTCTATGAGGTCTGCCTCTATGAGGGTCTGCCTCTATGAGGTCTGCCTCCCAGGCGACGTCTGCCTCTATGAGGTCTGCCTCATGAGGTCTGCCTCTATGAGGTCTGCCTCCCAGGCGACGTCTGCCTCTATGAGGTCTGCCTCTATGAGGTCTGCCTCCCAGGCGACGTCTGCCTCTATGAGGTCTGCCTCTATGAGGTCTGCCTCTATGAGGTCTGCCTCCCAGGCGACGTCTGCCTCTATGAGGTCTGCCTCTATGAGGTCTGTTTCTATGAGGTCTGCCTCCCAGGCGACGTCTGCCTCTATGAGGTCTGCCTCCCAGGCGACGTCTGCCTCTATGAGGTCTGCCTCCCACGCGACGTCTGCCTCTATGAGGTCTGCCTCCCAGGCGACGTCTGCCTCTATGAGGTCTGCCTCCCAGGCGACGTCTGCCTCTATGAGGTCTGCCTCCCAGGCGACGTCTGCCTCTATGAGGTCTGCCTCTATGAGGTCTGCCTCTATGAGGTCTGCCTCCCAGGCGACGTCTGCCTCTATGAGGTCTGCCTCTATGAGGTCTGCCTCCCAGGCGAGGTCTGCCTCTATGAGGTCTGCCTCTATGAGGTCTGCCTCTATGAGGTCTGCCTCCCAGGCGACGTCTGCCTCTATGAGGTCTGCCTCCCAAGCGACGTCTGCCTCTATGAGGTCTGCCTCCCAGGCGACGTCTGCCTCTATGAGGTCTGCCTCTATGAGGTCTCCCTCTATGAGGTCTGCCTCCCAGGCGACGTCTGCCTCTATGAGGTCTGCCTCCCAGGCGACGTCTGCCTCTATGAGGTCTGCCTCCCAGGCGATGTCTGCCTCTATGAGGTCTGCCTCCCAGGCGACGTCTGCCTCTATGAGGTCTGCCTCTATGAGGTCTGCCTCTATGAGGTCTGCCTCCCAGGCGACGTCTGCCTCTATGAGGTCTGCCTCCCAGGCGACGTCTGCCTCTATGAGGTCTGCCTCCCAGGCGACGTCTGCCTCTATGAGGTCTGCCTCCCAGGCGACGTCTGCCTCTATGAGGTCTGCCTCTATGAGGTCTGCCTCTATGAGGTCTGCCTCCCAGGCGACGTCTGCCTCTATGAGGTCTGCCTCCCAGGCGACGTCTGCCTCTATGAGGTCTGCCTCCCAGGCGACGTCTGCCTCTATGAGGTCTGCCTCTATGAGGTCTGCCTCCCAGGCGACGTCTGCCTCTATGAGGTCTGCCTCCCAGGCGACGTCTGCCTCTATGAGGTCTGCCTCCCAGGCGACGTCTGCCTCTATGAGGTCTGCCTCTATGAGGTCTGCCTCTATGAGGTCTGCCTCCCAGGCGACGTCTGCCTCTATGAGGTCTGCCTCCCAGGCGACGTCTGCCTCTATGAGGTCTGCCTCCCAGGCGACGTCTGCCTCTATGAGGTCTGCCTCCCAGGCGACGTCTGCCTCTATGAGGTCTGCCTCTATGAGGTCTGCCTCTATGAGGTCTGCCTCCCAGGCGACGTCTGCCTCTATGAGGTCTGCCTCCCAGGCGACGTCTGCCTCTATGAGGTCTGCCTCCCAGGCGACGTCTGCCTCTATGAGGTCTGCCTCACAGGCGACGTCTGCCTCTATGAGGTCTGCCTCTATGAGGTCTGCCTCTATGAGGTCTGCCTCCCAGGCGACGTCTGCCTCTATGAGGTCTGCCTCTATGAGGTCTGCCTCCCAGGCGACGTCTGCCTCTATGAGGTGTGCCTCTATGAGGTCTGCCTCCCAGGCGACGTCTGCCTCTATGAGGTCTGCCTCTATGAGGTCTGCCTCTATGAGGTCTGCCTCCCAGGCGACGTCTGCCTCTATGAGGTCTGCCTCTATGAGGTCTGCCTCTATGAGGTCTGCCTCCCAGGCGACGTCTGCCTCTATGAGGTCTGCCTCTATGAGGTCTGCCTCCCAGGCGACGTCTGCCTCTATGAGGTCTGCCTCCCAGGCGACGTCTGCCTCTATGAGGTCTGCCTCCCAGGCGACGTCTGCCTCTATGAGGTCTGCCTCCCAGGCGACGTCTGCCTCTATGAGGTCTGCCTCTATGAGGTCTGCCTCCCAGGCGACGTCTGCCTCTATGAGGTCTGCCTCTATGAGGTCTGCCTCCCAGGCGACGTCTGCCTCTATGAGGTCTGCCTCCCAGGCGACGTCTGCCTCTATGAGGTCTGCCTCCCAGGCGACGTCTGCCTCTATGAGGTCTGCCTCTATGAGGTCTGCCTCTATGAGGTCTGCCTCCCAGGCGACGTCTGCCTCTATGAGGTCTGCCTCCCAGGCGACGTCTGGCTCTATGAGGTCTGCCTCCCAGGCGACGTCTGCCTCTATGAGGTCTGCCTCCCAGGCGACGTCTGCCTCTATGAGGTCTGCCTCCCAGGCGACGTCTGGCTCTATGAGGTCTGCCTCCCAGGCGACGTCTGCCTCTATGAGGTCTGCCTCCCAGGCGACGTCTGCCTCTATGAGGTCTGCCTCTATGAGGTCTGCCTCCCAGGCGACGTCTCCCTCTATGAGGTCTGCCTCCCAGGCGACGACTGCCTCTATGAGGTCTGCCTCCCAGGCGACGTCTGCCTTTATGAGGTCTGCCTCCCAGGCGACGTCTGCCTCTATGAGGTCTGCCTCCCAGGCGACGTCTGCCTCTATGAGGTCTGCCTCCCAGGCGACGTCTGCCTCTATGAGGTCTGCCTCCCAGGCGACGTCTGCCTCTATGAGGTCTGCCTCCCAGGCGACGTCTGCCTCTATGAGGTCTGCCTCCCAGGCGACGTCTGCCTCTATGAGGTCTGCCTCCCAGGCGACGTCTGCCTCTATGAGGTCTGCCTCCCAGGCGACGTCTGCCTCTATGAGGTCTGCCTCCCAGGCGACGTCTGCCTCTATGAGGTCTGCCTCCCAGGCGACGTCTGCCTCTATGAGGTCTGCCTCCCAGGCGACGTCTGCCTCTATGAGGTCTGCCTCCCAGGCGACGTCTGCCTCTATGAGGTCTGCCTCCCAGGCGAGGTCTGCCTCTATGAGGTCTGCCTCTATGAGGTCTGCCTCTATGAGGTCTGCCTCCCAGGCGACGTCTGCCTCTATGAGGTCTGCCTCTATGAGGTCTGCCTCTATGAGGTCTGCCTCCCAGGCGACGTCTGCCTCTATGAGGTCTGCCTCTATGAGGTCTGCCTCTATGAGGTCTGCCTCCCAGGCGACGTCTGCCTCTATGAGGTCTGTTTCTATGAGGTCTGCCTCCCAGGCGACGTCTGCCTCTATGAGGTCTGCCTCTATGAGGTCTGCCTCTATGAGGTCTGCCTCCCAGGCGACGTCTGCCTCTATGAGGTCTGCCTCTATGAGGTCTGTTTCTATGAGGTCTGCCTCCCAGGCGACGTCTGCCTCTATGAGGTCTGCCTCCCAGGCGACGTCTGCCTCTATGAGGTCTGCCTCCCACGCGACGTCTGCCTCTATGAGGTCTGCCTCCCAGGCGACGTCTGCCTCTATGAGGTCTGCCTCCCAGGCGACGTCTGCCTCTATGAGGTCTGCCTCCCAGGCGACGTCTGCCTCTATGAGGTCTGCCTCTATGAGGTCTGCCTCTATGAGGTCTGCCTCCCAGGCGACGTCTGCCTCTATGAGGTCTGCCTCTATGAGGTCTGCCTCCCAGGCGACGTCTGCCTCTATGAGGTCTGCCTCTATGAGGTCTGCCTCTATGAGGTCTGCCTCCCAGGCGACGTCTGCCTCTATGAGGTCTGCCTCTATGAGGTGTGCCTCTATGAGGTCTGCCTCCCAGGCGACGTCTGCCTCTATGAGGTCTGCCTCTATGAGGTCTGCCTCTATGAGGTCTGCCTCCAAGGCGACGTCTGCCTCTATGAGGTCTGCCTCTATGAGGTCTGCCTCTATGAGGTCTGCCTCCCAGGCGACGTCTGCCTCTATGAGGTCTGCCTCTATGAGGTCTGCCTCCCAGGCGACGTCTGCCTCTATGAGGTCTGCCTCCCAGGCGACGTCTGCCTCTATGAGGTCTGCCTCCCAGGCGACGTCTGCCTCTATGAGGTCTGCCTCCCAGGCGACGTCTGCCTCTATGAGGTCTGCCTCCCAGGCGACGTCTGCCTCTATGAGGTCTGCCTCTATGAGGTCTGCCTCTATGAGGTCTGCCTCCCAGGCGAGGTCTGCCTCTATGAGGTCTGCCTCTATGAGGTCTGCCTCCCAGGCGACGTCTGCCTCTATGAGGTCTGCCTCCCACGCGACGTCTGCCTCTATGAGGTCTGCCTCCGAGGCGACGTCTGCCTCTATGACGTCTGCCTCCCAGGCGACGTCTGCCTCTATGAGGTCTGCCTCTATGAGGTCTGCCTCTATGAGGTCTGCCTCCCAGGCGACGTCTGCCTCTATGAGGTCTGCCTCCCAGGCGACGTCTGCCTCTATGAGGTCTGCCTCCCACGCCACGTCTGCCTCTATGAGGTCTGCCTCCCAGGCGACGTCTGCCCTCCCAGGCGACGTCTGCCTCTATGAGGTCTGCCTCCCACGCCACGTCTGCCTCTATGAGGTCTGCCTCCCAGGCGACGTCTGCCTCTATGAGGTCTGCCTCCCGACGTCTATGAGGTCTGCCTCTAGGTGCTCTAGGTCTGCCTCCCAGGCGACGTCTGCCTCTATGAGGTCTGCCTCCCAGGCGACGTCTGCCTCTATGAGGTCTGCCTCCCAGGCGACGTCTGCCTCTATGAGGTCTGCCTCTATGAGGTCTCCCTCTATGAGGTCTGCCTCCCAGGCGACGTCTGCCTCTATGAGGTCTGCCTCTATGAGGTCTGCCTCCCAGGCGATGTCTGCCTCTATGAGGTCTGCCTCCCAGGCGACGTCTGCCTCTATGAGGTCTGCCTCTATGAGGTCTGCCTCTATGAGGTCTGCCTCCCAGCGACGACTGCCTCTATGAGGTCTGCCTCTATGAGGTCTGCCTCTATGAGGTCTGCCTCCCAGGCGACGTCTTGCTGCCTCTATGAGGTCTGCCTCCCAGGCGACGTCTGCCTCTATGAGGTCTGCCTCCAGGCGACGTCTGCTCTATGAGGTCTGCCTCAGGAGGTCTGCCTCTATGAGGTCTGCCTCCCAGGCGAGTCTGCCTCTATGAGGTCTGCCTCTATGAGGTCTGCCTCCCAGGCGACGTCTGCCTCTATGAGGTCTGCCTCCCACGCGACGTCTGCCTCTATGAGGTCTGCCTCCGAGGCGACGTCTGCCTCTATGAGGTCTGCCTCCCAGGCGACGTCTGCCTCTATGAGGTCTGCCTCTATGAGGTCTGCCTCTATGAGGTCTGCCTCCCAGGCGACGTCTGCCTCTATGAGGTCTGCCTCCAGGCGACGTCTGCCTCTATGAGGTCTGCCTCCCACGCGACGTCTGCCTCTATGAGGTCTGCCTCCCAGGCGACGTCTGCCTCTATGAGGTCTGCCTCCAGCGACGTCTGCCTCTATGAGGTCTGCCTCTATGAGGTCTGCCTCTATGAGGTCTGCCTCCCAGGCGACGTCTGCCTCTATGAGGTCTGCCTCCCAGGCGACGTCTGCCTCTATGAGGTCTGCCTCCCAGGCGACGTCTGCCTCTATGAGGTCTGCCTCTATGAGGTCTGCCTCTATGAGGTCTGCTCCCAGGCGACGTCTGCCTCTATGAGGTCTGCCTCCCAGGCGACGTCTGCCTCTATGAGGTCTGCCTCCCAGGCGACGTCTGCCTCTATGAGGTCTGCCTCTATGAGGTCTGCCTCCAGGCGACGTCTGCCTCTATGAGGTCTGCCTCTATGAGTCTGCCTCCCAGGCGACGTCTGCCTCTATGAGGTCTGCCTCCCAGGCGACGTCTGCCTCTATGAGGTCTGCCTCCCAGGCGACGTCTTCCTCTATGAGGTCTGCCTCTATGAGGTCTGCCTCTATGAGGTCTGCCTCCCAGGCGACGTCTGCCTCTATGAGGTCTGCCTCCCAGGCGACGTCTGGCTCTATGAGGTCCAGGCGTCTGCCTCTATGAGGTCTGCCTCCCAGGCGACGTCTGCCTCTATGAGGTCTGCCTCTATGAGTCTGCCTCCCAGGCGACGTCTGCCTCTATGAGGTCTGCTCCCAGCGACGACTGCCTCTATGAGGTCTGCCTCCCAGGCGACGTCTGCCTCTATGAGGTCTGCCTCCCAGGCGACGTCTGCCTCTATGAGGTCTGCCTCCCAGGCGACGTCTGCCTCTATGAGGTCTGCCTCCCAGGCGACGTCTGCCTCTATGAGGTCTGCCTCCCGACGTCTGCCTCTATGAGTCTGCCTCCAGGCGACGTCTGCCTCTATGAGGTCTGCCTCCCAGGCGACGTCTGCCTCTATGAGGTCTGCCTCCCAGGCGACGTCTGCCTCTATGAGGTCTGCCTCCAGGCGACGTCTGCCTCTATGAGGTCTGCCTCTATGAGGTCTGCCTCTATGAGGTCTGCCTCCCAGGCGACGTCTGCCTCTATGAGGTCTGCCTCCATGAGTCTGCTCTATGAGGTCTGCCTCCCAGGCGACGTCTGCCTCTATGAGGTCTGCCTCTATGAGGTCTGCCTCTATGAGGTCTGCCTCCCAGGCGACGTCTGCCTCTATGAGGTCTGCCTCTTGAGTCTGCCTCCCAGGCGACGTCTGCCTCTATGAGGTCTGCCTCTATGAGGTCTGCCTCTATGAGGTCTGCCTCCCAGGCGACGTCTGCCTCTATGAGGTCTGCCTCTATGAGGTCTGTTTCTATGAGGTCTGCCTCCCAGGCGACGTCTGCCTCTATGAGGTCTGCCTCCCAGGCGACGTCTGCCTCTATGAGGTCTGCCTCCCACGCGACGTCTGCCTCTATGAGGTCTGCCTCCCAGGCGACGTCTGCCTCTATGAGGTCTGCCTCCCAGGCGACGTCTGCCTCTATGAGGTCTGCCTCCCAGGCGACGTCTGCCTCTATGAGGTCTGCCTCTATGAGGTCTGCCTCTATGAGGTCTGCCTCCCAGGCGACGTCTGCCTCTATGAGGTCTGCCTCTATGAGGTCTGCCTCCCAGGCGAGGTCTGCCTCTATGAGGTCTGCCTCTATGAGGTCTGCCTCTATGAGGTCTGCCTCCCAGGCGACGTCTGCCTCTATGAGGTCTGCCTCCCAGGCGACGTCTGCCTCTATGAGGTCTGCCTCCCAGGCGACGTCTGCCTCTATGAGGTCTGCCTCTATGAGGTCTCCTCTATGAGGTCTGCCTCCCAGGCGACGTCTGCCTCTATGAGGTCTGCCTCCCAGGCGACGTCTGCCTCCTATGAGGTCTGCCTCCCAGGCGATGTCTGCCTCTATGAGGTCTGCCTCCCAGGCGACGTCTGCCTCTATGAGGTCTGCCTCTATGAGGTCTGCCTCTATGAGGTCTGCCTCCCAGGCGACGTCTGCCTCTATGAGGTCTGCCTCCCAGGCGACGTCTGCCTCTATGAGGTCTGCCTCCAGGCGACGTCTGCCTCTATGAGGTCTGCCTCCCAGGCGACGTCTGCCTCTATGAGGTCTGCCTCTAGAGGTCTGCCTCTATGAGGTCTGCCTCCCAGGCGACGTCTGCCTCTATGAGGTCTGCCTCCCAGGCGACGTCTGCCTCTATGAGGTCTGCCTCCCAGGCGACGTCTGCCTCTATGAGGTCTGCCTCTATGAGGTCTGCCTCTATGAGGTCTGCCTCCCAGGCGACGTCTGCCCTCTATGAGGTCTGCCTCCCAGGCGACGTCTGCCTCTATGAGGTCTGCCTCCCAGGCGACGTCTGCCTCTATGAGGTCTGCCTCCCAGCGACGTCTGCCTCTATGAGGTGTGCCTCTATGAGGTCTGCCTCTATGAGGTCTGCCTCCCAGGCGACGTCTGCCTCTATGAGGTCTGCCTCCCAGGCGACGTCTGCCTCTATGAGGTCTGCCTCCCAGGCGACGTCTGCCTCTATGAGGTCTGCCTCCCAGGCGACGTCTGCCTCTATGAGGTCTGCCTCTATGAGGTCTGCCTCTATGAGGTCTGCCTCCCAGGCGACGTCTGCCTCTATGAGGTCTGCCTCCCAGGCGACGTCTGCCTCTATGAGGTCTGCCTCCCAGGCGACGTCTGCCTCTATGAGGTCTGCCTCACAGGCGACGTCTGCCTCTATGAGTTCTGCCTCCCAGGCGACGTCTGCCTCTATGAGGTCTGCCTCCCAGGCGACGTCTGCCTCTATGAGGTCTGCCTCCCAGGCGACGTCTGCCTCTATGAGGTCTGCCTCCCAGGCGACGTCTGCCTCTATGAGGTCTGCCTCTATGAGGTCTACCTCTATGAGGTCTGCCTCCCAGGCGACGTCTGCCTCTATGAGGTCTGCCTCCCAGGCGACGTCTGCCTCTATGAGGTCTGCCTCCCAGGCGACGTCTGCCTCTATGAGGTCTGCCTCTATGAGGTCTGCCTCTATGAGGTCTGCCTCCCAGGCGACGTCTGCCTCTATGAGGTCTGCCTCCCAGGCGACGTCTGCCTCTATGAGGTCTGCCTCCCAGGCGACGTCTGCCTCTATGAGGTCTGCCTCCCAGGCGACGTCTGCCTCTATGAGGTCTGCCTCTATGAGGTCTGCCTCTATGAGGTCTGCCTCCCAGGCGACGTCTGCCTCTATGAGGTCTCTGCCTCCCAGGCGACGTCTGCCTCTATGAGGTCTGCCTCCCAGGCGACGTCTGCCTCTATGAGGTCTGCCTCACAGGCGACGTCCTGCCTCTATGAGGTCTGCCTCCCAGGCGACGTCTGCCTCTATGAGGTCTGCCTCCCAGGCGACGTCTGCCTCTATGAGGTCTGCCTCCAGGCGACGTCTGCCTCTATGAGGTCTGCCTCCCAGGCGACGTCTGCCTCTATGAGGTCTGCCTCTATGAGGTCTGCCTCTATGAGGTCTGCCTCCCAGGCGACGTCTGCCTCTATGAGGTCTGCCTCCCAGGCGACGGTCTGCCTCTATGAGGTCTGCCTCTATGAGGTCTGCCTCCCAGGCGACGTCTGCCTCTATGAGGTCTGCTCCCAGGCGACGTCTGCCTCTATGAGGTCTGCCTCCCAGGCGACGTCTGCCTCTATGAGGTCTGCCTCCCAGGCGACGTCTGCCTCTATGAGGTCTGCCTCTATGAGGTCTGCCTCCCAGGCGACGTCTGCCTCTATGAGTCTGCCTCCCAGGCGACGTCTGCCTCTATGAGGTCTGCCTCCCAGGCGACGTCTGCCTCTATGAGGTCTGCCTCCCAGGCGACGTCTGCCTCTATGAGGTCTGCCTCCCAGGCGACGTCTGCCTCTATGAGGTCTGCCTCCCAGGCGACGTCTGCCTCTATGAGGTCTGCCTCCCAGGCGACGTCTGCCTCTATGAGGTCTGCCTCTATGAGGTCTGCCTCTATGAGGTCTGCCTCCCAGGCGACGTCTGCCTCTATGAGGTCTGCCTCCCAGGCGACGTCTGCCTCTATGAGGTCTGCTCCCAGGCGACGTCTGCCTCTATGAGGTCTGCCTCTATGAGGTCTGCCTCCCAGGCGACGTCTGCCTCTATGAGGTCTGCCTCCCAGCGACGTCTGCGTCTATGAGGTCTGCCTCCCAGGCGACGTCTGCCTCTATGAGGTCTGCCTCTATGAGGTCTGCCTCTATGAGGTCTGCCTCCCAGGCGACGTCTGCCTCTATGAGGTCTGCCTCCAGGCGACATCTGCCTCTATGAGGTCTGCCTCCCAGCGACGTCTGCCTCTATGAGGTCTGCCTCCCAGGCGACGTTCTGCCTCTATGAGGTCTGCCTCCCAGGCGACGTCTGCCTCTATGAGGTCTGCCTCCCAGGCGACGTCTGCCTCTATGAGGTCTGCCTCCCAGGCGACGTCTGCCTCTATGAGGTCTGCCTCCCAGGCGACGTTGCCTCTATGAGGTCTGCCTCTATGAGGTCTGCCTCCCAGGCGACGTCTGCCTCTATGAGGTCTGCCTCCAGGCGACGTCTGCCTCTATGAGGTCTGCCTCCCAGGCGGACGTCTGCCTCTATGAGGTCTGCCTCCAGGCGACGTCTGCCTCTATGAGGTCTGCCTCCCAGGCGACGTCTGCCTCTATGAGGTCTGCCTCTAGGAGTCTGCCTCTATGAGGTCTGCCTCCCAGGCGACGTCTGCCTCTATGAGGTCTGCCTCCCAGGCGACGTCTGCCTCTATGAGGTCTGCCTATGAGGTCTGCCTCCAGGCGAGTCTGCCTCTATGAGGTCTGCCTCCCAGGCGACGTCTGCCTCTATGAGGTCTGCCTCCCAGGCGACGTCTGCCTCTATGAGGTCTGCATCCCAGGCCACGTCTGCCTCTATGAGGTCTGCCTCTATGAGGTCTGCCTCCCAGGCGAGGTCTGCCTCTATGAGGTCTGCCTCCCAGGCGACGTCTGCCTCTATGAGGTCTGCCTCTATGAGGTCTGCCTCTATGAGGTCTGCCTCCCAGGCGACGTCTGCCTCTATGAGGTCTGCCTCCAGGCGACGTCTGCCTCTATGAGGTCTGCCTCTATGAGGTCTGCCTCCCAGGCGACGTCTGCCTCTATGAGGTCTGCCTCCAGGCGACGTCTGCCTCTATGAGGTCTGCCTCCCAGGCGATGTCTGCCTCTATGAGGTCTGCCTCCCAGGCGACGTCTGCCTCTATGAGGTCTGCCTCTATGAGGTCTGCCTCCCAGGCGAGTCTGCCTCTATGAGGTCTGCCTCCCAGGCGACGTCTGCCTCTATGAGGTCTGCCTCCCAGGCGACGTCTGCCTCTATGAGGTCTGCCTCCCAGGCCGACGTCTGCCTCTATGAGGTCGCCTCCCAGGCGACGTCTGCCTCTATGAGGTCTGCCTCCCAGGCGACGTCTGCCTCTATGAGGTCTGCCTCCCAGGCGACGTCTGCCTCTATGAGGTCTGCCTCTATGAGGTCTGCCTCTATGAGGTCTGCCTCCCAGGCGACGTCTGCCTCTATGAGGTCTGCCTCCCAGGCGACGTCTGCCTCTATGAGGTCTGCCTCCCAGGCGACGTCTGCCTCTATGAGGTCTGCCTCTATGAGGTCTGCCTCTATGAGGTCTGCCTCCCAGGCGACGTCTGCCTCTATGAGGTCTGCCTCCCAGGCGACGTCTGCCTCTATGAGGTCTGCCTCTATGAGGTCTGCCTCTATGAGGTCTGCCTCCCAGGCGACGTCTGCCTCTATGAGGTCTGCCTCCCAGGCGACGTCTGCCTCTATGAGGTCTGCCTCTATGAGGTCTGCCTCCCAGGCGAGGTCTGCCTCTATGAGGTCTGCCTCTATGAGGTCTGCCTCCCAGCGACGTCTGCCTCTATGAGGTCTGCCTCCCAGGCGACGTCTGCCTCTATGGTCTGGCTCTATGAGGTCTGCCTCCCAGGCGACGTCTGCCTCTATGAGGTCTGCGTCCCAGGCGACGTCTGCCTCTATGAGGTCTGCCTCTATGAGGTCTGCCTCTATGAGGTCTGCCTCCCAGGCGACGTCTGCCTCTATGAGGTCTGCCTCTATGAGGTCTGCCTCTATGAGGTCTTCCCTCCCAGGCGACGTCTGCCTCTATGAGGTCTGCCTCCCAGGCGACGTCTGCCTCTATGAGGTCTGCCTCCCAGGCGACGTCTGCCTCTATGAGGTCTGCCTCCCAGGCGACGTCTGCCTCTATGAGGTCTGCCTCTATGAGGTCTGCCTCTATGAGGTCTGCCTCCCAGGCGACGTCTGCCTCTATGAGGTCTGCCTCCCAGGCGACGTCTGCCTCTATGAGGTCTGCCTCCCAGGCGACGTCTGCCTCTATGAGGTCTGCCTCCCAGGCGACGTCTGCCTCTATGAGGTCTGCCTCCCAGGCGACGACTGCCTCTATGAGGTCTGCCTCCCAGGCGACGTCTGCCTCTATGAGGTCTGCCTCCCAGGCGACGTCTGCCTCTATGAGGTCTGCCTCCCAGGCGACGTCTGCCTCTATGAGGTCTGCCTCCCAGGCGACGTCTGCCTCTATGAGGTCTGCCTCCAGGCGACGTCTGCCTCTATGAGGTCTGCCTCTATGAGGTCTGCCCTCTATGAGGTCTGCCTCCCAGGCGACGTCTGCCTCTATGAGTTCTGCCTCTATGAGTCTGCCTCTATGAGGTCTGCCTCCCAGGCGACGTCTGCCTCTATGAGGTCTGCCTCTATGAGGTCTGCCTCTATGAGGTCTGCCTCCCAGGCGACGTCTGCCTCTATGAGTCTGCCTCCCAGGCGACGTCTGCCTCTATGAGGTCTGCCTCCCAGGAGACGTCTGCATCTATGAGGTCTGCCTCCCAGGCGACGTCTGCCTCTATGAGGTCTGCCTCCCAGGCGACGTCTGCCTCTATGAGGTCTGCCTCTATGAGTTCTGCCTCTATGAGGTCTGCCTCCCAGGACACGTCTGCCTCTATGAGGTCTGCCTCCCAGGCGACGTCTGCCTCTATGAGGTCTGCCTCCAGGCGACGTCTGCCTCTATGAGGTCTGCCTCCCAGGCGACGTCTGCCTCTATGAGGTCTGCCTCCCAGGCGACGTCTGCCTCTATGAGGTCTGCCTCTATGAGGTCTGCCTCCCAGTCGACGTCTGCCTCTATGAGGTCTGCCTCCCAGGCGACGTCTGCCTCTATGAGGTCTGCCTCCCAGGCGACGTCTGCCTCTATGAGGTCTGCCTCCCAGGCGACGTCTGCCTCTATGAGGTCTGCCTCCAGGCGACGTCTGCCTCTATGAGGTCTGCCTCCAGGCGACGTCTGCCTCTATGAGGTCTGCCTCTATGAGGTCTGCCTCCCAGGCGACGTCTGCCTCTATGAGGTCTGCCTCTATGAGGTCTGCCTCCCAGGCGACGTCTGCCTCTATGAGGTCTGCCTCTATGAGGTCTGCCTCCCAGGCGACGTCTGCCTCTATGAGGTCTGCCTCCCAGGCGACGTCTGCCTCTATGAGGTCTGCCTCCCAGGCGACGTCTGCCTCTATGAGGTCTGCCTCTATGAGGTCTGCCTCCAGGCGACGTCTGCCTCTATGAGGTCTGCCTCTATGAGGTCTGCCTCCCAGGCGACGTCTGCCTCTATGAGGTCTGCCTCTATGAGGTCTGCCTCTATGAGGTCTGCCTCCCAGGCGACGTCTGCCTCTATGAGGTCTGCCTCTATGAGGTCTGCCTCCAGGCGACGTCTGCCTCTATGAGGTCTGCCTCTATGAGGTCTGCCTCCCAGGCGACGTCTGCCTCTATGAGGTCTGCCTCTATGAGGTCTGCCTCCCAGGCGACGTCTGCCTCTATGAGGTCTGCCTCTATGAGGTCTGCCTCCCAGGCGACGTCTGCCTCTATGAGGTCTGCCTCCCAGGCGACGTCTGCCTCTATGAGGTCTGACCTCTATGAGGTCTGCCTCTATGAGGTCTGCCTCCCAGGCGACGTCTGCCTCTATGAGGTCTGCCTCCCAGGCGACGTCTGCCTCTATGAGGTGTGCCTCCCATGCGACATCTGCCTCTATGAGGTCTGCCTCCCAGGCGACGTCTGCCTCTATGAGGTCTGCCTCTATGAGGTCTGCCTCTATGAGGTCTGCCTCCAGGCGACGTCTGCC
>JAUMJK010002589.1:0-26480 GCA_033558105.1 Coccyzus lansbergi
GATACCATTGGCGGGAAGGCGGGACGGCGGGAAGGGCTCGCAACCCTTGGGGACGGGGTCTACCCGGCAACCGGTGACGTCACAAGGTGCTTCGCGTTGCCATTGGCCGGTGCGAGGCGGCGCAGCCAATGGGAGGGGGTGGAGCAGCGCGATGGGGCTGGAGCTGCTGCTGGGGGTATGGGGAGGGGGGAAGCCCAGTTCCTGGGACCCCTTGGAGCCTCAAGGGGTGGCCGTGCTGCAGCCCAGACCACTTCAGTCAACCCAGTCCTTTCCCACCCAGCCCAACACACCACATTCCAGTCACACGCAGGTCACTCTCACCAACCCAGTCCCCCTCAATCATAGAATCATAGAACCACCAGTCTGGAAAAGACCTACTGGATCATCGAGTCCAACCATTCACGTCATTCTCTAACCCATGTCCCTCAGCACCTCGTCCACCTGTGCCTTAAACCCCTCCAGGGAAGGGGACTCAACCCCTCCCTGGGCAGACTCTGACAGTGCCCAATGACCCTTTCCCTGAAATACTTTTTCCTGCTGTCCAGCCTGACCCTCCCCTGGTGGAGCTTGAAGCCATTCCCCCTCACCCTGCCCCTTGGGAGAAGAGCCCAGCTCCCTCCCCTCCACAACCTCCTCTCAGGGAGTTGCAGAGAGCAATGAGGTCTCCCCTCAGCCCCCTCCTCTCCAGGATAAACACCCCCAGCTAAAGGAGGGCCAGGGAACATGGGTACAGACCTCTCCAGCGCTGTCGGTTCAAGCACAGCCCCGTTCCCTGCTCGCAAGAGCGAATGGATCCAGTTTTGTGTCACTTAAAGCCAGTTTTCCTCAAAAGAAATGGCTGTCGACCCACAAAGCTGACCCCGAGGCGGTGGGACTGGGATGCAAATCGTGAGGCACAGGATAAAGACGAGGAAACGTTCACAAAGGGAGCGAGAAAGTAGTGTGGGAGGCAGCCAGACATGGCAGCACATCCTGAGGGACTAACAGGGGCTCCAACCCTGTTTCTCTGTACTGGGAAAGCTTGGACCCTGCAGACAGGGCAGTCGCTCGGAACAGAAGCAGAAGCAGCAACGAGGAGCACAAAGGGTGAGAGGACATGGCCACTGGTTCCCAATCCGACCTGCAGCTCGGCTGTTGTGCTTGGGATGCTCCCAGCCTCCCAGAGGACGGACAGGAGCCTGTGCTGATGCCTGGTCACAGGACAGCCAGGGAGGACCCTGCTGGGCTCGTTTGGGTTAATTAGAATCATAGAATCATAGAACAACCAGGTTGGAAGGGACCCATCGGATCTTCTAGTCCAACCATTCCTATCAAAATTGCAGCTGAACATAGGATTTGCCGCTTCCAGCAGTGACTGGAGCCACCTCAGAGATCCCCACCTCACAAATCCCACTGCTGAAAGCAAAGGGAACATGACAGTGTGGAAAACAGTGTTATTGCCATGGAGCAACCCAGCATGTTCCCAAACCTGAACCACAATAACCCTATGTCCAGCTTTGGACCCAAACCACTTGAATTAACTCCGTTTCTCCTCTACCCTGTGTAGAGGGCCCCAAATGAGCCGTGAACGTAGCATCGTTTCACCCTCTTATTAATCACATCTTCAGAGAGCTAGAGGAGCTCGAGGAGTCAGGCATTTGAATCCTTTTTCGCTTCTCAACCTGTTTGGGTTTTATTTCTTTCACGCGCGCCCATCAGCGAGCTGCGAAGGGCCACCTTTCTCGCCCTGCCTGTGAGAACAGGATGTCACATGGCGCTTTCTGCTCCTCCAGAAAGGAAACGATGAGCGCTTGAGCCCAAAATCAGGCAATGCAGCCCTCTGCTGTAGCTCAGCTGCTCGATCCTCCCTCATCCCCCACAAACCAGTCACAGAGAGCCTCAAATCACCACCTAGGCCCCAAAGACCCCTTCCCCATCACCACCAAAACCATCCCAGGAGAAATTGTTCATGGGAAGGGTCGTTGGGAGCTGGAAGAGGGAGGGGGCTGAGTCCCCTTTCCTGAGGGGTTTAGGGGACCAGCGGACGAGGTGCTGAGCAACATGGGTCAGTGATTGAAGGGAAGGGTTGGACTCCATGATCCTGTGGGTCTCTTCCAACCTGCTCATTCTATATGATTCTCAGTCTCTGATTCTCAGGGTCTCCTTGCAACCTTCCTCTGTAAAGCAGCTAATTCAGCCACTGGTGCCCAAGGGGCTGCTCTGACTCTGTCCACACTTTCCTCCCCATCACCATCTGCAGCCTCTTCAGTCGTCGTTTCCATTTGGAGAAGAGGCCTCAGGGTCTCTGTACTGATAATCACGTCACTACCATCACCCTCACTATCCCAAGTCCAACTCTCTCCAGCCCATATTTCACGATCAGCTGCCACCACCCACGGCCCTACTTTCTCGGAGGCTTTAGAGGGTGGTAGTTGGGATAAAACAAATTCATTCTAGTTTTTAAGGCTCTCGAAGCTCAGCTTGCCTCAAACCCTCTGCTACCTTCCCCTTCTCCTGCTGGACACAGGCAAGATGCCAATTCCAGGCTCTAAAAGTCCTTTCCAAGCTTCTAAGCTTAAATTCTCAGCTTCCTCAACACCGTTTCATCCAATTCCTCTTATAAACCCTCAATACGAGGGGGTTGGGGTTTCAAAACTTGAGCTTCCTTTGGAGCCCAAGACAAACTGGCTCCTAAAAACACTCAAAAAAAAAAATCTCTTTCCCCTTTCCAAGCTTTATTTTTCCAGGGGAAGTCACGCAATACCTGAGATAATTTTGCTTTCCTCTTTGGGCTGGAGGGTCCAGGGAGTTCCTCCTGTTTATCGTTTCATCCCCCTTCACATCTAGTTGAAAGCTCTGCAAGAGGATCTAGAACTCATCAACACGTTCGGATCCATCACCATGTCCCAACCACTGTTCAGATCATCCTTTTTTCCAACGCTGCTGAGATCCATCCCCACGTCCTCACCACCCCTGGGGTCCCAAACCCCACTCCCAACCCTGAGCTGGACTAGAAGGAAGGAACCCAACTCAAGGCCGACCCAAAAAAAACGCTGGACACCCACCCAACCCCAGCAACCCCAGTCCTGGGGACACTCATCCCCCAGGGGAGGGTCAGGATGAACATGAGGGAAAAATTCTTCATGGAAAAGGGTTGTTGGGTGCTGGAAGAGGGAGGAGGTTGAGTCCCCTTCCTTGGAGAGGTTTAAGGGACGGGTGGACGAGGTGCTGAGGGACATTGGTCAGTAATTGATGGGAAGGGTTGGACTCCATGATCGTGTAGGTTTCTTCCAACCTGGTGCAGATTAGGGGGTGACCAGGGGCCAGTTTGGTCATCCTGAGAGGCAAACACAGAGACGTCATTGTCCACTCTCTCCTACTCATCCTTGTGGCACAAACGGGCTTTGATGTGGCCACCTACCTGGAGTGGCCACCAGACCTTCGCCTGGTCCCTCTCCACCCCAGGGCTCAGCAGCCTCTTTAGCAGCTCGAGGTGGGGAGGATATGTCACTCTCCCACCTTTCCTCTCCCACCTGAAGAGTTTGTATCCCACCACGTTTCCATGAAGGTGATGATCCCCTTGTCCTACAAGACCTTCCAGTTCCTCCTGTCTATCGTTTCAAGCCCCTTCACATCTAGTTGAAAGCTCTACAAGCGGATCTAGAACTCATCAACACGTTCGGATCCATCACCACGTCCCCAGCACCATTCAGATCATCCCTGTTTCCAACGCTGCTGAGATCCATCACCACATCCCAATCATCCCTGTTCCCAAAGCTGCTGAAATCCATCACCACATCCCAATCATCCCTGTTCCCAATGCCGCTGAGATCCATCCCCACGTTCCCACCACCCCTGGGGTCCCAAACCCCACTCCCAACCCTGAGCTGGGCTAGAAGGAAGGAACCCAACTCGAGGTCGACCCAAAGCGGCACCGTGCCAGGAGGCAGAACCCACCGAGAGGCACCGAGCGTTTATTGTGCACCTGAGGCGTGTGCAAATGTGGAAAAGCTCAAGTTCCAACCTCCATACTAAATGAAATAAGTGAAGGTAGCAAATTAATTAGCGATTGCGAGGAAAGGTTGGACTCGATGAAGCATTGGGTCATTTCGAACATAGTGACTCTATGATAATTATAGGAGTTAATTAGAGATGCACAAAGAGGGATTTCATGCAGTGCCAGGAGCCGTTGCGGCACGATCTCTCTCTGCCAGAAGCTCCAACCCTTCTCCAGCTCCTCCAGCCGCGACAAGGGTCGGGGACACATTCAGGCCGCGCTGCTCCCTGCAGGGACAGAGGAAGAGATGCTGTCACCCAGGGCCACCTCGGTGTGCCCAGCTCCCTTTGGCCTCCCCAAAGCCCCACCCTGTACTGACCCTGAGCTGCCAAGCCACTTGTCGGCGCCTGCAGGGAGAGAAAGAGCCGTGAGATGCCAGCCTGGTGCTCAGGCCTCCCTCCCACACCCCTCCGCACCACCGGCCCTGGTGCTTTACCTGAGTGAAGCTTCCAGAAGGCAATTCCAGCAATGACGCCAATGCCAAGCAGGACGGCAGTAACCACGGTCAAGATGAGGAGGATGTTGGAATCTCTCTCTGCAGACTCACCCAACATGTAGAGGCCGGGCTGGGCCAGGCTGCTGTGGTCCACGAGGCACAGGAACTTGTCCTTCTCCTCCGGGCGGATGTCGATGGAGGCCGCGGTGTAGAAGGTGCCGTCGCTGTTGGGCACGATGCCGCTCCACAAGGTGTCCTGGTCCATATATTCGCCGTTCCTCAGCCAGTTGACGGAGATTGTCCGTGGGTAGAAGCCGTAAACGCGGCAGCGCAAGGTCAGGAACTCCCCGACCTTCTTCCCCAACACTCGGACCGTGGGCGGCTCTGGGGAAGGGATCGGGGTCAGCGTCGGCACACACACCCGCGCCAGCCGCTCGCAGCCTCACCCTCACCTTTCCTCTCCAGCACCCGCTGCCCGTAGCGCAGATAATCCTTCAACCCTGGGATGCAGAGGTTCTCCACGTAGTTCTTCCACCTCCCAGCTTCCATCCCATCCTTCTCCCACTTTATCTTGGTGGCGACTGCCCCGTCGTCCGCCGCGATGTACTTCATGCTGTCCATGTCCCAGGAGATGAAGTCCTTCCCATCGTAGGCAAACTGGAAATACCCTTGGTGCTGTTGTTCTCCAGGAGGTCACAGCCGTACATGCGCTGGAATGTGTGAACTCCTGAAACATGATGTGGGGTGAAGGGCTGCTGCAGCCCTGGGCCTTCAGGGGGGCACGGACCCCCAGTGTTGAACCTCAAAGCCCCATGGAGCCCCCAGCCTGCACTCACCCCCACTCTGGTTGTAGCGCTGTCGCAGCGTCTCCAGGCCTGTATGGTAAACCTCCTGGTTTTGCTGGTTGATCTTGGACTCTCTGTCCCAGTACTCCTGCCCCAGGTTGTCCTTCATCCACTCTGCTCGGGGAACCATCCTCCTGCTGTCGCTGTCGTAGCGCACGATGAGGTTTCCATCCACGTACCCCACGACCACAAACTCGGGGACCCCCTGGCTGGGCTGAGTCACCACAACATCGAAATAGCGCAGGGAGTGGAGACCTGTGGGGACACAGGGGGTGATAAAGCACAAGGATGGATCCTCAGGGCCAAGATCTGGGGTCGGGAGCAGCTTCAAGGTGTGTGGGGACTTCGGGGGAGGGAGGTGGGTTTGGGCAGGGGTCCTGGTTCTGGGCAAGGGGAGAGCAGGGAGAGCTTGGGGTGAAGGAGAAGGGGGTGCAGGGGATGTTGGTGACAAGGAAAGGGGATCCAGGGGGTCCCTGGCAGGTGCAGGAGGTTGGGGACATGTGGTGACCAGGAATGGGGCTGCAGGGGGACCCTGGGAACAAGGACAGGGCTGGGGGCAGCAGGTGGGAGGCTGAAGGGGACCAGGAATGGGGGTGCAGGGGGGTCCATGGGTGAAGGAAAGGAGATTGGGGGAGGGGGGAGAGGGAGGCCAGGAAGGGCTGATGGAAGGAGGGGGATTGAGGAGGCCAGAAAAAGGGGTGCGGGGAGGGGGGAGGAATGGGAGGGGAGTCCCAGTGCCCTGGGAAGGAGGAGGGAGAAAAGGGGCAGCATGGGGGGGGTCCCAGTGCCCAGGGATGGGGGCGATGAAGGGATAGGAGGGTCCCAAAGGCCAAGGGAAAGGGGGTGCAGGGGGTGCCGAGTCCCCCCGGGTCCCTCTCACCGCTCGCCACGCCGCCCAGGAGCAGCAGCAGCCCCAGAGCCGCAGCCCAGCCCGACGCCATCGCCCGCTCCCTCTGCCGCCCCTCCCGCTCCCATTGGCGGAGCCGTCGCCAGACGGCCAATGGCAGCGCCGGCAGCCTCGTGACGTCACCGGGCGCCGGGCAGATCTCGGCGCCGCAGGTTGGCAAAAGCGAAAGCGAAAGGGAGCAAAGGGACTGGGCAGCCCCAGGACCACCCCACTCAGCCCAGTTCCATCAACGTCAGCCCAGTCTGTCCCAGTCCAACCCAGTCCATCGACATCAACCCAGAACGTTCCCACCCAACCCAGTCTCATCAATGTCAGCCCAGTCCATCCCAGTCCAATCCAGTCTGTTAACAACGTCATCCCAGTCCGGTTGGGTCTGTTGCCATCAACTCACTCCATTCCAGTCCATCGACACTGACCCAGTCCATCCAGTCCAAATCAGTCCATTGACATAAACCAGCCCCATCCCAGTCCATCCCAGTCCATCCCAGTCACTGATGTCAACCCAGTCCATCCCACTCCATCCCAGTCCACTGATGTCAACCCAGTCCTTTAACATCAATCCAGTCAATCCCAGTCCAACAACACTGACTCACTGCATCCCAGTTCACTGGTGTCAACCCAGTCCATCCCAGTCAAATCCAGTATATCCCAGTCCATTAATGTCAACCCAGTCCATCCCAATCCACTGACGTCAACCCAGTCTGTCCCAGTCCAACCCAGTCCATTAACATCAACCTAGTCCAACCCAGTCCATCCCAGTCCAATCTAGGACATTAAGGTCAACCCAGTCCATCCCAGTCCAGTGATGTCAACCCAGTCCAATCCAGTCCATCCCAGTTCAATCACATCAACCCAGTCCAACCCACTCTATCCCAGTCCATCCCAGTCCAAGACTATCAACCCAGTCCATTGACATCAATCCAGTCCATCCCTGTCCATCCCAGTCCATTAATTTCAACCCAGTCCATCCCAGTCCAACCCAGTCCATTGATGTCAACCCAGTCCATCCCAGTCCATTGACGTCAACCCAGTCCAATCTAGTCCAACCCAGTCCACTAATGTCTACCCCAGTCCATCCCAGTCCAATCCAGGTCATTAACCTCAACCCAGTCCATCCCAGTCCAATCCAGTCCATTGACGTCAACCCAGTCCATCCCAGTCCATTAATATCAATCCAGTCCATCCCAGTCCACCCCAGTCCCTTGACATGAACCCTGTCCATCCCAGTCCATTGATGTCAGTCCAGTCCATCCCAGTCCATCCCAGTCCAACCCAATCCATTGACCCAGTCCATCCCAGTCCACTGACGTCAGTCCAGTCCATCCCAGTCCAACCCAATCCATTGACCCAGTCCGTCCCAGTCCATTGACATCAGTCCAGTCCATCCCAGTCCACCCAACTCCATCCCATTGATGTCCATTGATGTCAGTCCAGTCCATCCCAGTCCATCCCAGTCCAACCCAATCCATTGACCCAGTCTATCCCAGTCAGTCCAGTCCATCCCAGTCCAACCCAATCCATTGACCCAGTCCATCCCAGTCCCCCCTTCCTCGTGCCCCACGGCCACCAGCAGCCAACCAATGCAAACCAGTAAAAGCTTTATTATAAAACCAATGGAGGGGGCGGAGCCAGAAAGGGGGTGGAGCCAAGAAGGGGGCGGAGCCAGGAGCACCTACTTCCTGTTGGCATGGGCCGTGCCCACCATGCACGAGTTCACCTGAAGGAGAGAGGGGGGGACCCCAAAATGAACCAGGGGGACCCCAAAACTGCCCCCCTGACCCCCCAAAAGCCCCCCCAGCTCCCCCAAATCCCACCCTGACCCCCTAAAGCCCCCCCAGCTCCCCCAAATCCCACCCCTGACCCCCCAAGTCCCCCCAAAAAGCTTCCAGCCCCCCCCAAACCTGGCTGGCGAATCGCAGGGAGTTGAGGGACTCGGCGAAGTTTTCCTCCAGGGGGGGAGATGTTCACAAACATCAACCTGGAGGGGGAGGAAAAAAAGGGGGTTTGGGGAGGGACCCCAAAACTCCCTGAACCCCCAAAATGCCTCATAGACAACCCTCAGATCAACCCCAGTCTCCCCAAAACCCCAGAACTTTCTAACCCCTCCCCCAATCACCCCCTAGGGGCTCTAAAGGCACCCCCAGACCCCCCAAATGTCCCATAATCCCCCCAATCACCCCCAGCCCCCCAAAAATGCCCCATAACCCATTCAATCACCCATCAGCTCCCCAAAAATGCCCCATAACCCCCTTCAACCACTCCCCAGACCCCCCAAAATGTCCCATAACCCCCTTCAACCCCCCCAAAATGTCCCATAACCCCCTTCAAACCCCCAAAAATGCCCCATAACCCCCTTCAGTCACCCCCCCAACCCCCCAAAATGTCTCATAACCCATTCAACCACGCCCAGACCCCCAAAAATACCCCATAACCCCCTTCAACCACCCCCCAGTCCCCAAAAATGTCCCATAAGCCCCTTCAACCCCCAAAAATGCCCCATAAGCCCCTTCAACCACCCCCCAGCCCCACAAAAATACCCCATAACCCCCTTCAACCACCCCCAGCTCCCCCAAAAATGTCCCATAACCCTCTTCAACCACCCCCCAGCCCCCCCTGCAAATCACCCCCAAACCCCTCACATCTTGGCCGAGCCCCCCAAGTAGTTCTGCAGCAGGTAGGTCAGTTTGCTGTTGCGGTAGGGGATGTGGGGCTCCTGTGGGGGACCCCAAAGTTAGGAGGTTGGGGAGGGGTTAAGCACCCCAAAACCTCTGGGGGACCCCAAAAGCCTCCAGGGAGACCCCAAACCTCTTTAAGCCCCTCCCAAACCATCCTGAGTCCCCTCAAAATCTCTCAGGAGCTCCAACCCCTCCTCCTACCTTGTTGGTGATGGTGAAGGTGCAGAAGGTGATGTTGAGGGGGACCCTGAGACCCTTCCTGACCCCCAGGGGGACCCCAAACCCTCCAGGGAGACTCCAACACCCTCCAGAGGGACCCCAAAACCCCCCAGGGGACCCCAAAACTTGTTAAGCCCCTCCCAAACCATCCTGAGTCCCCTCAAAATCTCTCAGGAGCTCCAACCCCTCCTACCTTGTTGGTGATGGTGAAGGTGCACAAGGTGATGTTGATGGGGACCCCAAGCCCCTCCCTGACCCCCAGGGGGACCCCAAAACCCTCCAGGTAGACCCCCAAACCCTCTAGGGGATCCCCAAACCCTCCAGGGGACCCCAAAGCTCTTTAAATCCCCCCCAACTTCCCTCTGAGACCCCAAAAAATCTCTCAGGAGCTCCAACCTCTCCTACCTTGTTGGTGATGGTGAAGGTGCACAAGGTGATGTTGATGGGGACCCCAAGCCCCTCCCTGACCCCCAGGGGGACCCCAAAACCTCTAGGGGGACCCCAAAACATCCCAAAGGGACCCCAAACCCCCTCCTAACCTTGTTGGCGAGGGCGGTGATGACGCGGGCGAGGGCGGAGAGGCTGGTGTTGATGGCCTGAGTCTCGCGGAGCCGCTCGCCCCGAGCCAGGGACTTCTCCAGCCGCTCGCTGCCCGCCAGGTCCACCAGGCTCAGCACCGCTGGGAGGGAGGACAGGGGGGACACCCCGAAATTGAGGAGCTGGGACCCCAAAATTGGGGTCCAGGAACCCAGAAAAGCAGCCCTGACGCTCGCAAGGTGAGCCCAGAGAGCCCTAAATCAGCCCCAGACGCTCCAAATCCTCCCTGATCCTCCCCAAAACCAGCCCTGAGATCCTCAAATCACCCCCAGACCCCCCAAATCCCTCGTGACACCTGCAAAGCCAGCCCTGAGATCCCCAAATCCACTCCAATACCCCCAAATCCCTCCTGACACCCCCCAAACCAGCCCCGAGACCCCCCAAAAACCAGCCCAGAGACCCCCAAATCCCTCCTGACTCCCCCAAAACCAGCCCTGAGACCCCCAAATCACCCCCAGGCCCCCTAAATCCTCCCTGATCCTCCCCAAACCAGCCCTGAGACCCCAAAATACCTCCTGACACCCCCAAAACCAGCCCAGAGACCCCTAAATCACCCCCAGACCCCCTCTGATCCACTCAAAACCAGCCCAGAGACTCCTAAATCCCTCTTGATACCCCAAAACCAGCCCAGAGACCCCCAAATCCCTCCTGACACCCCCAAACCAGCCCTGAGACCCTCAAATCACCCCCAGGCCCCCTAAATCCTCCCTGATCCTCCCCAAAACCAGCCCTGAGACCCCCAAATCACCCCCAGACACCCTAAATCCTCCCTGATCCCCCAAAACCAGCCCAGAGACTCCCAAATCCTCCCTGATCCTCCCCAAAACGAGCCCAGAGACCCCTAAATCACCCCCAGACCCCTCAAATCCTCCCTGATCCTTCCCAAAACCAGCCCAGAGACCCCCAAATCCCCCCCCGACCTTCCAAATCTTCCCTGATCCCCCCAAAACCAGCCCTGAGACCTCCAAATCCCTCTTGATACCCCCAAAACCAGCCCAGAGACCCCTAAATCCTACTTGATCCCCTCTAAACCAGCCCTGAGACTCCCAAATCCTCCCTGATCCTCCCCAAACCAGCCCAGAGGCCCCCAAATCACCTCCACGTCCCCCAAACCCCACAGACAGCCCCAAATCACCCCCAGACCCTCCTAAAACCAGCCCAGACCCCCCAGAGTCCCCTCTGACAGCCCCAAATCACCCCCAGACCCTGCAAAACCAGTCCCAGAGGCCCCCGAATCACCTCCTCGTCCCCCAAATCACCCCCATACCACCCCCTAGCTCCCCGAGACTCCTCTGAGATACCCAAAATCACCCCCAGACACCCCTGAATCCCTCAGACACCCCAAAATTTCCCCCTCACAGGAGCAGCGGAGCTGGCGGGCGGCGTTGAGGCCGCGGATGCGGAGCTGGAAGACGCTGTGGCTGCGCGAGGAGCGGTCGTTGAGGGCCGTCCGGGCCACCGAGCGGTTGGCGGCCGCCGTCTGCAGCAGCCCCAAAACCTGGGGGGGGACACAGGGACCCCCCGAGTCACCCCAAAACTACCCACACCCCACAAAGGGGACATATGGGGTGAGGAAGGGGCAGTGTTTGGGTGATTCGGGGGCTCTTGGGTTGGATTTGGGTGTCTTGAGGGGATCTAGGGCTGGATTTGGGGGTCTTGAGGGGCTCTGGGGCTGGATTTGGGGTTGTCACAGGGGGACCTGGGGGCTCAGGGAGAGGATTCGGGGTCTTGAGGGTCTCTGGGGTTGGATTTGGGGTGTCACAGGGGGATTTGGGGTTTCTGGGGCTGATTTGGGGGTCTTGAGGGTCTCTGGGGCTGGATTTGGGGTGTCACAGGGTGATTTGGGGGCTCAGGGAGCAGATTTGGGGGTCTTGAGGGTCTCTGGAGCTGGTTTTGGGGCGTCACAGGGTGATTTGGGGGCTCAGGGAGCGGATTTGGGGGTCTTGAGGGTCTCTGGGGCTGGTTTTGGGGTGTCATGAGGGGATTTGGGACTCAGGGAGCAGATTTGGGTGTCTGGAGGGTCTCGGGCTGGATTTGGGGTGTCACAGGAGGATTTGGAGGAGTAGGGGGCTGCACTTGGGGCTCTCTGGGGTGATTTGGGGGCTCAGGGGTCTCTGGTGGTAGTTTTGGGGGCATCATGGAGGGATTTTGGGGTGTCAAGGGGCTGATTTGGGGGTCTTGGAGGTCTCTGGAGCTGGTTTTGTGGGTTTATGAGGGGATTTAGGGGGGTAGGGGGCTGGGTTTGGGGGTCTCGGGGGTGATTTAGGGGCTCAGGGAGGAGATCTGGGGGTCCTGAGGGTCTCTGGGGTTGGTTTTGGGGGCCACAGGTGCCATTTTGGGGCCGAAGGAGACATTTTAGAGGGGGATGAGGGGCCACAGGCGCCATTTTGGGGCTGAAGGAGCCATTTTAGAGGGGGATGAGGGTCCATAAGTGCCATTTTGGGGCTGGAAGAGCCATTTTAGAGGGGGATGAGGGTCCATAAGTGCCATTTTGGGGCTGGAAGAAGCCATTTTAGAGGGGGATGAGGGTCCATAAGTGCCATTTGGGGGCTGAAGGAGCCATTTTAGAGGGGGATGAGAGGCCACAGGCGCCAATTTGGGGCTGAAGGAGCCATTTTAGAGATGGATGAGGGGCCACAGGCGCCATTTTGGGGCTGGAAGAGCCATTTTAGAGGGGGATGAGGGTCCATAAGTGCCATTTTGGGGCTGAAGGAGCCATTTTAGAGGGGGATGAGGGGCCACAGGCGCCATTTTGGGGCTGGAAGAGCCATTTTAGAGGGGGATGAGGAACCACAGGCACCATTTTGGATTTGAAGGAGCCATTTTAGAGGGGGATGAGGGTCCATAAGTGCCATTTTGGGGCTGGAAGAGCCATTTTAGAGGGGGATGAGTGCCCTAAGGCACCATTTTGGGGCTGGAAGAGCCATTTTAGAGGGGGATGAGTGCCCACAGGCGCCATTTTGCGGCTGAAGGAGACATTTTAGAGGGGGACGAGGGACCACAGGCGCCATTTTGGGGCTGAAGGAGCCATTTTAGAAGGGGATGAGTGCCCTCAGGTGCCATTTGGGGCTGAAGGAGCCATTTTAGAGAGGGATGAGGGTCCATAAGTACCATTTTGTGGCTGGAAGAGGCATTTTAGACGGGGATGAGGGGCCACAGGCGCCATTTTGGGGCTGGAAGAGCCATTTTACAGGGGGATGAGTGGCCTCAGGCGCCATTTTGTGGCTGAAGGAGCCATTTTAGAGGGGGATGAGGGTCCATAAGTACCATTTTGGGGCTGGAAGAGCCAATTTACAGGGGGATGAGTGGCCTCAGGCGCCATTTTGTGGCTGAAGGAGCCATTTTAGAGGGGAATGAGGTGTCACAGACGCCATTTTGGAGCTGGAAGAGCCATTTTAGAAGGGGATGAGGGTCCATAAGTACCATTTTGGGGCTGGAAGAGCCATTTCAGAGGGGGATGAGGGACCACATGCACCATTTTGGGGCTGAAGGAGCCATTTCAGAGGGGGATGAGTGGCCTCAGGTGCCATTTTGGGGCTGGAAGAGCCATTTTAGAGGGGGATGAAGAGCCTCAGGCGCCATTTTGGGGCTGGAAGAGCCATTTTAGAGGGGGATGAGAGGACACAGGCGCCATTTTGGATTCAAAGGAGCCATTTTACAGGGGTATGAGGGTCCATAAGTGCCATTTGGGGGCTGAAGGAGCCATTTCAGAGAGGGATGAGGGGCCACAGGCGCCATTTTGGGCCTGGAAGAGCCATTTTAGAGATGGATGAGGGGTCACAGGCGCCATTTTGGGGCTGGAAGAGCCATTTTAGAGGGAGTTGAGGGTCCATAAGTGCCATTTTGGGGCTGGAAGAAGCCATTATAGAGGGGGATGAGGGTCCATAAGTGCCATTTTGGGGCTGGAAGAGCCATTTTAGAGAGGGATGAGGGTCCATAAGTGCCATTTTGGGGCTGGAAGAGCCGTTTTAGAGGGGGATGACAGGCCCCAGGCGCCATTTTGTGGCTGAAGGAGCCATTTTAGAGGGGGATGAGGGTCCATAAGTACCATTTTGGGGCTGGAAGAGCCATTCTAGAGGGGGATGAGTGCCCTCAGGAGCCATTTTGGGGCTAGAAGAGCCATTTGAGAGAGGGATGAGGGTCCATAGGCACCATTTTGGGGCTGAAGGAGCCATTTTAGAAGGGGATGAGTGCCCTCAGGTGCCATTTGGGGCTGAAGGAGCCATTTTAGAGAGGGATGAGGGTCCATAAGTACCATTTTGGGGCTGGAAGAGGCATTTTAGATGGGGATGAGGGGCCACAGGCGCCATTTTGGGGCTGGAAGAGCCATTTTACAGGGGGATGAGTGGCCTCAGGTGCCATTTTGTGGCTGAAGGAGCCATTTTAGAGGGGGATGAGGGTCCATAAGTACCATTTTGGGGCTGGAAGAGCCAATTTACAGGGGGATGAGTGGCCTCAGGCGCCATTTTGTGGCTGAAGGAGCCATTTTAGAGGGGAATGAGGTGTCACAGACGCCATTTTGGAGCTGGAAGAGCCATTTTAGAGGGGGATGAGGGTCCATAAGTGCCATTTTGAGGCTGGAAGAGCCATTTTAGAGGGGGATGAGGGTCCATAAGTGCCATTTTGGGGCTGGAAGAGCCATTCTAGAGGGGGATGAGTGCCCTCAGGAGCCATTTTGGGGCTGGAAGAGCCATTTTAGAGGGGGATGAGTGCCCTAAGGCACCATTTTGGGGCTGGAAGAGCCATTTTAGAGGGGGATGAGTGCCCTCAGGCGCCATTTTGCGGCTGAAGGAGCCATTTTAGAGGAGGAAGAGGGTCCATAAGTGCCATTTTGGGGCTGAAGGAGCCATTTTAAGGAGCCTCAGCGGATCCAGCGGCGGTTTTTGGGGTTCGGGGGTTGCTCCCACCTCTTCCTCGGAGGCGACGGGGACGAGGCGGAGGTTGGGGACGTGCAGCTCCTCGCTGGCGGCGCTGACCCGGCGGATCTCCAGCTCGGCGCCGCGCTCGGGCCTCGAGCCCAGCAGGTCCCGCACGGCCTCGTTGTAGATCTCCAAGAAGCTGGCGCTGAAATCGTACTGAGCCCCCAAAAATCCACCATTTTCACTCCAAAAATGGGATTAAGCATCTTTTTTACTTCCCTTCCAACCTTCTTCCTCTCAGCATCAGCGTCAAAACCCACAATTTCACCTCAAAACTTGGATTAATGATGATTTTTCCCTCACTTCTGATCACTTTTCCACCAGTATCAGCCTCAAAACCCTCAATTTGGCCCCAAAAATGGGATTAATGATGGTTTTGAACTCCCTTTCCACCTTTTTCCTCTCAGGATCAGCCTCAAAACCTACAATTTCACCTCAAAACTGGGATTAATGATGGTTTTTCACTCCCTTCACAGCTTCTTCCTCTCGCGATCAGCCTCAAAACCCTCAATTTCGCCTCAAAACTTGGATTAATGATGGTTTTTCACTCACTTCTGATCCTCTTTTCACCTTCATCAGCCTCAAACCCTCAAAACTGAGATTATAGGATGGGAAAGGAGTGAAAAACCATCATTCTCCACCAGCATCAGCCCCAAAATCCTCAATTTGGCCCCAAAAATGGGATTAATGATGGTTTTTAACTCCCTTCCCACCTTTTTTCTGTCAGGATCAGCCTCAAAACCCTCAATTTCGCCTCAAAACTTGGATTAATGACGGTTTTTCTCTCACTTCTGAGTTCTTCTCTGTCACCATCAGCCTCAAACCCTCAAAACTGAGATTATAGGATGGGAAAGGAGTGAAAACCCATCATTCTCCATCAGTATCAGCCCCAAAATCCTCATTTTTTCCCTAAAATTCTGATTCCAGGCTGGGAAAGGAGTGAAAAAACCACCATTCTCAGCCCCCAAACCCCCAATTTCGCTCCCCAAACCCCCAATTTCGCCTCCAAAATGGGATGAATGATGCTTTTCAGTTCCTTTCCCACCTTTTCTCCACCAGCATCAGTCTCAAATCCCCTAATTTCACCCCAAAAATGGGATTAATGATGGTTTTTCACTCCCTTCCCACCTTTTTCCTCTCAGCATCAGCCTCAAAATCCTCAATTTTGCCTCAAAACTGGGATTAATGATGGTTTTTCACTCATTTCTGAGCTTTTCTCCGTCATCATCACCCTCAAACCCTCAAAAATGGGATTACAGGATGGGAAAGGAGTGAAAACCCATCATTCTCCATCAGTATCAGCCCCAAAATCCTCATTTTTTCCCTAAAATTCTGATTCCAGGCTAGGAAAGGAGCGAAAAAAACACCATTCTCAGCCCCCAAACCCCCAATTTCGCTCCCCAAACCCCCAATTTCGCCTCCAAAATGGGATGAATGATGCTTTTCAGTTCCTTTCCCACCTTTTCTCCACCGGCATCAGTCTCAAATCCCCTAATTTCACCCCAAAAATGGGATTAATGATGGTTTTTCACTCCCTTCCCACCTTTTTCCTCTCAGCATCAGCCTCAAAATCCTCAATTTTGCCTCAAAACTGGGATTAATGATGGTTTTTCACTCATTTCTGAGCTTTTCTCCGTCATCATCACCCTCAAACCCTCAAAAATGGGATTACAGGATGGGAAAGGAGTGAAAACCCATCATTCTCCATCAGTATCAGCCCCAAAATTTTCGTTTTTCCCTAAAATTCTGATTCCAGGCTAGGAAAGGAGTGAAAAAACCACCATTCTCAGCCCCCAAACCCCCAATTTCGCTCCCCAAACCCCCAATTTCGCCTCCAAAATGGGATGAATGATGCTTTTCAGTTCCTTTCCCACCTTTTCTCCACCAGCATCAGTCTCAAATCCCCTAATTTCACCCCAAAAATGGGATTAATGATGGTTTTTCACTCCCTTCTCACCTTTTTCCTCTCAGGATCACCCCAAAACCCCCAATTTCAGCCCCAAAATGGGATTTAGGCTGATTTCTCTCACCTCCCAGCCCTTCTGGGCCAGGTCCCGGGCCCCTCGGAAGATCTGCCGCACGGCTCGGGGGATCACCCCCCAGGTTTCGGGGTCCTGGGGGTCCGGCCCTTCCATCGTGTAGGTCTTGCCGCTCCCCGTTTGGCCGTAGGCGAAGATGCAGACGTGGTACCCGTCCAGGGCCGACTGGTTGGGGGGGGGTTGAGGCGTCAGGGAGATGGTTTGGGGGTTCTTGGGGAGATCTGGGGGTTCAGGGAGCTGGTTTGGGGTTTTTAGTTGGGATATGGAAGGTCTGAGAGCTGGTTTGGGAGTTCTTGACGAGTCAGGAAGCAGGTTTGGGGGTTCAGGGAGCTTGTTTGGGGGTTCTAGGGGAGATTTGGAGGGTCTGGCAGCTGGTTTGGGGGTTCTTGGGGGGACTGGGAGTTCAGAGAGCTGGTTTGGGGGTTCTTGGAGGGTCAGGGAGCTGGTTTGGGGGTTCTTGGGGGACTTTTGGGGGTCAGGGAGCTGGTTTGGGGGGGTCCCAGAGAGGGATTTGTCGTCTCAGGGGGAGATTTTGGGGTCTTCAAGGGGATTTGTTTGGTCAGGGAACTGGTTTTGGGGTTCACGGGGGGATTTGAGGGGTCACAGAGCTGATTTTTCGGGCTCTGAGAGGGGATTTGGGGGCTCAGGGGGGGATTTGAAGGGTCAGGGAGCTGGTTTGGGGGTTCTAAGTGGGATTTGGAGGGTCAGGGAGATGGTGTAGGGGTTCTTGAGGAGTCAGGGAGCAGGTTTGGGGGTTCTAGGGGGGATTTGGAGGGTCAGGGAGCTGGTTTGGGGGGTTCTAGAGGGGATTTGGGGGTTCAAGGAGCTGGTTTAGGGGTTCAAGGGGGGTCTAGGAGCTGGTTTGGGGGTTCTAGGGGGGATTTGGAGGGTCAAGGAGTTGGTTTGGGGGTTCTTGGGGGGCTCTGGAGGTTCAGGGAGCTGGTTTGGGGGTTCTTGAGGGCTTTGGGGGATCAATGAGCTGATCTGAAGGGTCTCAGAGAGAGACTTGGGGTTTCAGACCCAATATAAACCTGCAAGAGCTGCTGGATTTGGAGGTGCTGGTGGGGAGGGGGGGGTAGGGCTGGATTTGGGGGTTGTCAGGGTGAGGTTTTTGGGGTACAGGGCCCCCCACTACCTGCACGAGGAGCGCGATCTCCTCGAACACCTCTCGCTGCGACGCGCTCGGCGCGAAGACCCGATCGAAGCTGAAGTCGTAGCGGACGTCGCCGCGGCGCTCGCGGCCGGTGTGGGACTTCGAGAGAATCAGAGAATCATGGAGCAACTAGGTTGGAAGGGACCCATCGGATCTTCTAGTCCAACCATTCCTATCTAACACTAAACCAAGTCCCTCAAGACCTCATCCACCCGTCCCTTAAACACCTCCAGGGAAGGGGAATCAACCACCTCCCTGAGCAGCCTATTCCAATGCCCAATGACCTTTTCTGTGAAAAACTTCGTCCTAATCTCCAGCCTAAATCTCCCCTGGTGGAGCTTGAGGCCATTCCCTCTTGTCCTGTCCCCTGGGGAGAAGAGGTCAGCTCCCTCCTCTCCACAACCTCCCTTCAGGTAGTTGTAGAGAGTAATGAGGTCTCCTCTCAGCCTCCTCTTCTCCAGGAGAAACACCCCCAGCTCTCTCAGCCGCTCCTCATAGGGCCTGTTCTCCAGCCCCTTCACCAGCTTTGTTGATCTTCTCTGGACTCACTCCAGAGCCTCAACATCCTTCTTGTGCTGAGGGGCCCACAACTGAACACAGGATTCAAGGAGCGGCCTCCCCAGTGCTGAGTCCTGAGGGAGAATCACCTCGCTGGCCCTGCTGGTCACACCATTTCTGCTCCAAGCCAGGATGCCATTGGCCTTTTTGGCCACCTGGGCACACTGCTGGCTCATGGTCAGTCGCTGTCGACCAACCCCTCCAGGTCCCTCTCCTCCTGGCAGTTTTCCAGCCAGGCTTCTCCCAGTCTGGAGCTCTGCTCAGGGTTGTTGTGCCCCAAGTGCAGGACCCGGCATTTGGCCATGTTGAACCTCATCCCATTGGACACTGCCCAGTGGTCCAGCCTGTTTAGGTCCCTTTGCAGAGCCTCCCTACCCTCCAGCAGATCCACACTTCCACCCAGCTTAGTGTCATCTGCAAACTTGCTAAGGGTACCCTTGATGCCTTCATCCAGATCATTGATGAAGACATTGAACAGGGCTGGACCCAGCACTGAGCCCTGGGGAACCCCACTTGTCACTGGCCTCCAGCTGGACTTAACACCATTTACTGGGGACACCCCAAAACCCGCTTCTCTCACCTCGTCCGGGCGGGAGAGCACGAGGGCCGCGCGGTCATCGGGAGGGAAGTGGAGGTGGTGAAGCTCCTGCTGCTTCTCGGCCTCCTCTGGCAGTACCGGTCGCACGCGGCAGAAAACGCGGATGTTGCCCTGTGGAGACGCGAGTTTTGGGGGTTCGGGACGGGATTTAGGGGTTCAGGGAGTGACTTGGGGGGGTTCAGGGAGGTGGGTTTGGGCTTGTTGTGGCAATTCGGGGGCTCAGAGGGTGATTTCAGGGCCCTCTGAGGGAATTTGGAGGCTCAGTGGGCAGGCTTGGGGGTTCACAGGAGAAGCTGGGGTTCAGGGAGCTGGTTTTGGGGTTCTCAAGGTGAATTTGGGGGCTCAAGGAGCTGCGTTTGGGGTTCTCAAGGGGGATTTGAGGGCTCAGAGGGTGATTTTTGGGCCCTCTGAGGGGATTTTGGGGACTCTCAAAGGGGATTTGGGGGCTTAATGGACTCATTTTGGGGTTCAAGGGGGAGTTTAGGGTTCAGGGAGATGGTTTTGGGGTTCTCAAGGGGAATGTGGGGGTTCAGGGAGTGATTTGGGGTTCTCAAGGGGGATTTGGGTGTTCTAGGAGTTGGTTTGGGGGTTCTCAAGGGGAATTTGGGGGCTAAGGGGGTGATTTCAGGGCTCTCAGAGGGGATTTTGGAGCTCAGTGGACTCGTTTGGGGGTTCAAGGGGAAATTTGGGGTTCAGGGGGATGGTTTTGGGGCTCTCAAGGGGAATTTGGGGGTTGAGGGAAATGGTTTTGGGGTTAGCAGAGCAATTCTGGGGCTCAGCGGGTGATTTCAGGGCTCTCAGAGGTGATTTTGGAGCTCAATGGATTCATTTGGGGGTTCATGGGGAAATCTAGGGTTCAGGGAGATGATTTTGGGGTTCTCGGGGAATTTGGGGGGCTCAGGGAGCTGTGTTTGAGGTTCTTGGAGGGGATTTGGGGGCTCAGAGGGTGATTTCGGGGCTCTCAGAGGGGATTTGGGGCTCAGGGAGCTGATTTTTGGGTTCTCAGAGGGGATTTGGGGGTTCAGGGAGCTGGTTTTGGGATTCTCGAGGGGGATGTGAGGGTTCAGGGAGTTGGTTTGGGGGTTCTTGAGATTCACAGAGGTAGTTTTGGGGTTCTCAGAGGGGATTTTGGGGCTCAGGGAGCTGGTTTTGAGGTTCTCAAAGAGGATTTGGGGGCTCAGGGAGCTGTTTTGGGGTTCTTGAGGTTCAGAGAGCTGGTTTGGGGGTTCTCAAGGAGGATTTTAGGACTCGGGGAACTGGTTTTGGGGTTCTTGAGGTTCAGAGAGCTGGTTTGGGGCTTCTCAGAGGGGATTGGTGAATCAGGGGACTGGTTTGGGGGTTCTTGAGGTTCAGAAAACTGGTTTGAGGGTTCTCAAGGGGAATTTGAGGGCTCAGGGAGCTGGTTTTGAGGTTCTCAAAGAGGATTTGGGGGCTCAGGGAGCTGTTTTGGGGTTCTTGAGGTTCAGAGAGCTGGTTTTGGGGTTCTCAGAGGGGATTTGAGGGCTCAGGGAGCTGTTTTGGGGGTTCCTGGGCATACTGGGAGCTGGTTTTGGGGTTCTCAAGGGAGATTTGGGGACTCAGGGAACTGGTTTGGGGGTTCTTGAGGTTCAGAGAGCTGGTTTGGGGGTTCTCAGAGGGGATTTGGGGACTCAGAGAGCTGGTTTGGGGGTTTTTGAAGTTCAGAGAGCTTGTTTGAGGGTTCTCAAGGGGGATTTGAGGGCTCAGTGAGCTTTTTTGGGGTTCTTGAGGTTCAGAGAGCTGGTTTGGGGCTTCTCAGAGGGGATTTGGGGACTCAGAGAGCTGGTTTGGGGGTTTTTGAAGTTCAGAGAGCTGGTTTGGGGGTTCTCAGAGGGGATTTGGGGGCTCAGGGAGCTGGTTTTGGGGGTTCAGGAGTGGAAGGAGTCGGGGTGGGTTGTTTTGCACCCCAAAAGTTGCCGCTGGGGGTTCCCACCTTGAGCTCCTGGATGAGGTTGTGGAGGCTGCGTCGCTCCATCTCCAGCCCATGGAGCTGCTCCTCCTGCTGCTGGAGCCGCTGCTCCCGCTGTGAGGCCTGTTCCTCCAGCTCGGCCGCGTGGGCGCGTTCCTCGGCCAGGAGCCGCTCCGACAGCCCCAACCGCGTCTGCACGGAAACGGGGAGCTCGTGGGGAAAGGGGGAGAGGATCCGAAAGGATCGGAACAGGCCGGATCCATGGGCTGAGAGCAACGGGATGGAGGGGTTAATGAGGCAAAATGGTGGATCCTGCGCTTGGGGCACAACAACCCTGAGCAGGTTAATGAGGCAAAATGGCGGATCCTGCGCTTGAGGCACAACAAGTCTGAGAAGGTTAATGAGGCAAAATGGTGGATCCTGCGCTTGGGGCACAACAACCCTGAGCAGGTTAATGAGGCAAAATGGTGGATCCTGCGCTTGGGGCACAACAGCCCTGAAGCAGGTTAATGAGGCAAAATGGCGGATCCTGCGCGTGGGGCACAACAACCCTGAGAAGGTTAATGAGGCAAAATGGCAGATCCGGCGCTTGAGGCACAACAAGTCTGAGAAGGTTAATGAGGCAAAATGGTGGATCCTGCGCTTGGGGCACAACAACTCTGAGCAGGTTAATGAGGCAAAATGGTGGATCCTGCACTTGAGGCACAACAAGTCTGAGAAGGTTAATGAGGCAAAATGGTGGATCCTGCGCTTGGGGCTCAACAGCCCTGAGCAGGTTAATGAGGCAAAATGGCGGATCCTGCACTTGAGGCACAACAAGTCTGAGAAGGTTAATGAGGCAAAATGGTGGATCCCGCGCTTGGGGCACAACAACCCTGAGCAGGTTAATGAGGCAAAATGGTGGATCCTGCACTTGAGGCACAACAAGTCTGACAAGGTTAATGAGAAAATGGTGGATCCTGCGCTTGGGGCACAACAACCCTGAGCAGGTTAATGAGGCAAAATGGCGGATCCTGCGCTTGGGGCACAACAACCCTGAGCAGGTTAATGAGGCAAAATGGCGGATCCTGCACTTGAGGCACAACAAGTCTGAGAAGGTTAATGAGGCAAAATGGTGGATCCTGCGCTTGGGGCACAACAAGTCTGAGAAGGTTAATGAGGCAAAATGGCGGATCCTGCGCTTGGGGCACAACAGCCCTGAAGCAGGTTAATGAGGCAAAATGGTGGATCCTGCGCTTGGGGCACAACAACCCTGAGCAGGTTAATGAGGCAAAATGGCGGATCCTGCGCTTGGGGCACAACAACCCTGAGCAGGTTAATGAGGCAAAATGGCGGATCCTGCGCTTGGGGCACAACAGCCCTGAAGCAGGTTAATGAGGCAAAATGGTGGATTCTGCACCTGATTGAGAGATCTGGAACACGCCGAACCCTCCACAGTATTTCCCATGTTCTTCTGGCCTCTCATCCCGACCCCGGAGCTCCCAACTGACTCAAGAAGAGCTAAATGCTTCTTTCTCCCATAAAAGGCAACTTCCCCTCTAGGCCCAATCACTCCACGGTGCTACGTCCTCATTTATAAATCCCAAACTCCCCTTTTGAGGTTCAAGGACTCGTTTTAAGGACCCAGAGCATCATTTTGAAGGCCCAGAGCTCCATTTCTTGCGGCCTTAGAGGAACCAAGAGGTTCCCCTCCCTTGCAGGGTCAAAAGACTCATTTGTAGCACCTCGATAGTCTTTTCTAGTGTCCAAAACCTCACGTTTAGGGGTCAAGTCCTAATTTCTAGGGTTCCAACCTGTCTATTAAGACCTATACCAATATTTTAGAGCCCACAGTTACACTTTGAGGGTCTAAACCCTCATTTTCTGCGTCTAAACAATGGGGAGGGAGGAAAGGGGATGAGGAAACGGCAAGGAAAGGGGATGGAGAACGGGGAGGGAACGAGGGGGGAAACCAAGAGGGGGAGAACCCGACTGGGAAGGGGAGAACCCGACTGGGAAGGGGAGAACCCGACTGGGAGGAAAAGGGAGGGGAAACCGGGAGGAAAATGGAAGGGGAAGCCGGGAGGGAAATGGAAGGGGAAGCCGGGAGGGAAATGGAGGCCGTGGGCTGACCTGGGTGTCGCGCAGGCGGGTGCCCAGCTCCTCGGCCTCGGCCTGCGCCTGGGCCAGCGCCTGCCCTCGCCGCTCCAGCTCCTCGGCCGCCCGGCGCTTCTCGGCCGCCAGCTCCTCGGCTTCGCGCTGCCAGCGCTCGGCCAGCTCCCGGCAACCCAGCAGCTCCGCGTCCACCACCCTGGGAACACCCAATAAAAGATTCCGTGATTCCAAGATGCTGAGATGCTGGGAAGGGGCTGAGGGACCTGGTTTGGGGTTGGCATCAGTGGGGTTGGCCTCAATGATCCCAAAGAGCTTTTCCAAACCAACCAATTCCATGACTCCAAGAATCTGAGATGCTGGAAAGGGCCTGGAGAAGCCCAGGAAGGGCCTGGAGAACACAGGAAGGGCCTGGAGAACACAGGAAGGGACTGAGAGACCTGGTTTGGGGTTGGCCTGAAAGACCTGAAAGAGCTTTTCCAACCCAACCGATTCCATGACTCCAAGTCAGTCTTGGAGGTGCCAGGAAGGGGCTGGAGAACCTGAGAAGGGGCTGAGGGACCTGGTTTGGGGTTGGCATTGATTCCATGATTCCAAGTCAGTCTTGGAGGTGCTAGGAAGTGGCTGGAGAACCTGAGAAGGGGCTGAGGGACCTGGTTTGGGGTTGGCATCGATGGGATTGACCTCAATGATCCCAAAGAGCTTTTCAACCCAACCAATTCCATGATTCCAAGATGTTGAGATGCTGTGAAGGGCCTGAAAGATCTGGGAAGGGGCTGGAGAACACAGGAAGGGGCTGAGGGACCTGGTTTGGGGTTGGCCTCAAAGACCTGAAAGAGCTTTTCCAACCCAACCCATTCCATGATTCCAAGTCAGTCTTGGAGGTGCCAGGAAGGGGCTGGAGAACCTGAGAAGGGGCTGAGGGACCTGGTTTGGGGTTGGCATTGATTCCATGATTCCAAGTCAGTCTTGGAGGTGCTAGGAAGTGGCTGGAGAACCTGAGAAGGGGCTGAGGGACCTGGTTTGGGGTTGGCATCGATGGGATTGACCTCAACGATCCCAAAGAGCTTTTCAACCCAACCAATTCCATGATTCCAAGACGCTGAGATGCTGGGAAGGGCCTGGAAGACCCAGGAAGGGCCTGGAGAACACAGGAAGGGGCTGAGAGACCTGGTCCGGGGTTGGCCTCAAAGACCTGAAAGAGCTTTTCCAACCCAACCCATTCCATGATTCCAAGTCAGTCTTGGAGGTGCCAGGAAGGGGCTGGAGAACCTGAGAAGGGGCTGAGGGACCTGGTTTGGGGTTGGCATCGATGGGGTTGACCTCAATGACCTCCAAGAGCTTTTCCAACCCAACCGATTCCATGATTCCAAGATGCTGAGATGCTGGGAAGGGGCTGAGGGACTTGGTTTGGGATTGGCCTTCGTGAGGTTGGCTTCAAGGACCTGAAAGAGCTTTTCCAGCCCAACCAATTATATGATTCCAAGACGCTGAGATGCTGGGAAGGGCCTGGAGGAGCCGAGAAGGGCCTGAAGAACCTGGTTTGGGGTTGGCATCGATGGGGTTGACCTCAATGACCTCCAAGAGCTTTTCCAACCCAACCAATTCCATGACTTCAAGACGCCGAGATGCTGGGAAGGGCCTGGAGAAGCCGGGAAGGGCCTGGAGGAGCCGCCAAGGGCCTGAGGGACCTTGTCTCCGAGGTCCTTTCCCCCCCAGGCTCACCCCAGGCGGTGGCGGAGGTCGCTCTCGAGGCGCTGGCGCTCCTGGAGCTCCTGCCGGGCGGTGTCCAGGTCGTGGCGGAGAAGCTGGAGCTCCTTCTCCAGTTGGCGGCTCCTCTCGCGGCAGCCGCTCAGGGAGGCCTGCAGGTCGCTCACCTGGCCCCGCAGGTCCCAGGGGGCACGTTTGGGGCGGGAGGGGGCGGCCGCTGCTGCTGCTGCTGGGGGGGCACCTACGGGGGGACACACGGGGGTCAAGGACACCGAAACAGGACTTGGGGGACACCAAAGAGGGTCTTTGGGACACCCAAGAGGGGTTGGGGGAAGCTCGGGGACACCAAAGAGGGGCTTGGGGACACCAAAATAGGACTTGGGGGACACCCAAGAGGGGATGGAGTAAGCTCGGGGACCCCCAAGAGGAACCTGGGGACACCAAAGAGGGGCTGGGGGGGGCTTGGGGACACCCGAGAGGGGCTGGGGGGGAAGCTCGGGGACACCAAAGAGGAACCTGGGGACACCAAAGAGGGTCTTGGGGGGCCTTGGGGACACCAAAGTGGGGCTGGGGGACACCAAAGAGGGGCTCGGGGGGCCTTGGGGACACCCAAGAGGGGTTGGGTGACACCAAAGAGGGTCTTGGGGTCTCCAAAGAGGGTCTTGGGGACACCTGAGAGGGGCTGGGGGGGAGCTCGGGGACACCAAAGAGGAACCTGGGGACACCAAAGAGGGTCTTGGGGGGCCTTGGGGACACCAAAGTGGGGCTGGGGGACACCAAAGAGGGGCTCGGGGGGCCTTGGGGACACCCAAGAGGGGCTGGGTGACACCAAAGAGGGTCTTGGGGCGGCTTGGGGACACCAAAGGGGGCCTGAGGGGGAGCTTGGGTACACCCAAGAGGGGCTCGAGGGGCCTTGGGGACACCAAAGAGGGTCTTGGGGACCTTGGGAACACCAAAGAGGAACCTTTGGACACCAAAGAGGGGCTAGGGGGACACCAAAGAGGGGCTAGGGGGGGAGCTTGGGGACACCCAAGAGGGGCTGGAGGACACTAAAGAGGGTCTTGGAGGGCTTGGGGACACCAAAGAGGGGCTCAAGGGGAGCTTGGGGACACCAAAGAGGGTCTTGGGGGGACTTGGGAACACCAAAGGGGGGCTGAGGGACACCAAAGGGGGCTGGTGGGGAGGTTGGGGACGCCCAAGAGGGGCTTAGGGGGAGGTTGGGGACACCCAAGAGGAACCTGGGGACACCAAAGAGGGTCTTGGGGACACCAAGCGGGGACTCAGGGGTGCTTGGGGACACCCAAAAGGGGCTTGGGGACACCCAAGAGGGACCTGGGTGGGGCTGGGGGACACCCAAGAGGGGCTGGAGGACACCAAAGAGGGTCTTGGGGGGGCCTTGGGGACACCAAAGGGGGCTGGAGAGGAGGTTGGGGACACCCAAGAGGGGCTGGAGGACACTAAAGAGGGTCTTGGGGGGCCTTGGGGACACCCGAGAGGGGCTCAAGGGGCCTTGTACAGGGACATTGGGGGGGTCAGGGCCATGGTGGGGGGCTTGGGGACAAGGGGGGACATTGCCACCCCCCACTCACCTGCCCGAGGTGCAGTTGCCACCGACGCTGCCTTTTGGGGTCCTGGATGAGGTGGGGGGGGAGCAAGGTGAGCAGCGACCACCCCCGGGGCTACCAGGACCTCCGGCCCAGTAGCCCCATTCACCTTCCCTCATCCCAAACCAGTAGCCACCCCTACTAGCCCAGCAGCCCCCTCTCCATC
>JAUMJK010002590.1:0-39650 GCA_033558105.1 Coccyzus lansbergi
AAAGACCCCCCCTAGGACCCCCCCCCCAGGACCCCCTCCTCACCCAAAGACCCCCCAAACCCCTCCCCAAGACCCCCCTCCTCACCCAAAGACCCTCCCCCAGGACCCTCCCAAATCCCTAAGGGACCCCCCCGCACCCACCCAAGACCCCCCCAACTCTCTCTTCTCTTCTCTCCCCCAGGTGCTGCCCCTGCCCCCATCTCCAGGTCCTCACCATGGTGGTGGCATCTCCGAGCCCTTCGTCGTCCCCCCCTCGCCGGGGTCCCCCCCGACCCCCTCGGGCCTGAGAGGCCCCCCCCCCCCCCCCCCCCCCCCCCAAAAAAAAAAAAATTAAACCCATAACCATGAGGCCCAGCGGCAGCTTCAGCCCTGGGGACGCGACCTGCCCTGGTGGCATCTCCGGTGGCTTCATCGGTGGAGACTTGGACTGTGGTGGCGTCTCCGATGGCTTCGGGGGCCATGGTGGCACCTCCCATGGGGACATCTTGCATCAGGACATCTCCCATGGTGACGTCTCCCGTGGCCAAACATCCCATGGTGTCTCCCGTGGTCACGTGACCTCTGGTGGCCTCTCCTCCCATGGCGACATCTCCTACGGCCACAACTCCCGTGGTGACGTCTCCCAGGACAGTGACACCTCCCACGGTGGCATCTCCAACGGCGTCTCCCATGGTCACGTGACCTCTGGTGGCATCTCATCCCATGGTGGCATCTCCAACGGCGTCTCCCATGGTCACGTGACCTCTGGTGGCACCTCATCCCATGGTGGCATCTCCAATGGCGTCTCCCATGGTCACATGACCTCTGGTGACATCTCCCATCGGGACATTTCCCATCAGGACATCTCCAACGGCGTCTCCCATGGTCACATGACCTCTGGTGGCATCTCATCCCATGGTGACATCTCCAACGGTGTCTTCCATAGTCACATGATCCCTGGTGACGTCACCCATAATGGCGACATCTCCTGTGGCTACAACTCCCATGGTGACATCTCCCATAATGGCAACATCTCCCGTCTGGACATCTCCCACGGTGGCGTCTCCAATGGAGTCTCCCATGGTCACATGATCTCCAATGGCGTCTCCTCCCATGGCGATATCTCCTGTGGACACAACTCCCAGGGTGACATCTCCAGTGGCGTCTCCCATGGTCACATGATCTCTGGTGACATCTCTCGTAATGGTGACATCTCCCATCAGGACATCTCCCATGGTGACATCTCCCATGGTCACATGATCTCCAATGGTGGCATCTCCCAGGACAGTGACACCTCCCAGGACAGTGACGCCTCCCATGGTGGCACCTCCAGCAGCGACGACGTCCCCCGTGGTGGTGGCATCTCCCAGGACCTCAGCTCACGCATTGGCGGCATCTCCCGATGTGGTGGCACCTCCCATAGAGGCACCTTCCATGGTGACATCTCCCATGAAGGTTCCTTCCATGATGGATCCTTCCATGGTGGTTCCTTCCATGGTGGCATCTCCCATGATGGTTCCTTCCATGATGGTTCCTTCCATGACGGTTCCTCCCATGATGGTTCCTTCCATGATAATTCCTGCCATGATGGTTCCTTCCATGGTGAGACCTCCCAAGGTGGTGGCACCTTCCATGGTGACACCTCCCATGATGGATCCTTCCATGATGATTCTTTCCATGGTGAAATCTCCCTTGATGGATCCCTCCATGGTGGCATCTCCCATGATGGTTCCTCCCATGAAGGTTCCTGCCATGATGGTTCCTCCCATGATGTTTCCTTCCATGATGGTTCCTTCCATGGTGACATCTCCCAAGGTGGTGGCACCTCCTATAGAGGCACCTTCCATGGTGACATCTCCCATGATGGTTCCTCCCATGATGGATCCTCCCATGATGGATCCTCCCATGATGGTTCCTCCCATGATAGTTCCTTCCATGGTGGTTCCTCCCATGGTGGTTCCTTCCATGGTGACACCTCCCATGATGGTTCCTCCCATGATGGTTCCTTCCATGGTGTCACCTCCCATGGCGTCACCTCCCAAGGCGGATCCTCCCATGACGGTTCCTTCCATGATGGTTCCTGCTATGGTGACACCTCCCACGATGCTTCCTTCCATGGTGATGTCTCCCAAGGTGGTGCCACCTGCCAAGGCGCCACCTCCTCCCCTGGTGTCGTTCTCTCCCCTCTCCCCTCCACCTTCCTCCTCGGCCTGTCCCACCACCCTCGGTGGCTTCGCCACCTCCTCCATCTCCCCTTCCTCCTCGTCCTCCTCGTCCTCCTCCTCCTGGGGCCGTGTCCCACCTCGGCCGCCACCTTCAAGATCGGCGTCTTGGGCCCTTGGACCTGCGACCCCGTCCTGGCCTGGGCTCTGCCGGAGGCGGCGTCTCGCTTGGCCGCCTCTCGCCTCAACCGCGACCCCACCTTCTCCCAGGGCTTCTGGTGGGACGCGGTGGTGCTCCCCGAGGCCTGTCAGAGCCCTCAGGCCGTCTCGGGCCTCCTCGGGGCCGACCGTTACTCCTCGGGGCTGGTGGGACCTCTCAACCCGGCCGCTTGCCGAGCCGCCGGGCTCCTGGCGGCCACTTGGAACAAGCCGGTGGCCTCCTGGGCCTGTCTCGGGGACGCGGAAAACTTGGACACCTTGGTGGTCCCCATGCCGGAGCCGGTGGAGATCCTCCACCAGGTCCTGCGCTACTTCCGCTGGGCCCACGTGGCCGTGGTGGCCGCCCCCCAGGACCTGTGGAGGGAGGTGGGCCTGGGCCTGGCCCAGGAGCTGAGGGCCAAGGGGCTGCCGGTCAGCGTGGTGGCCACGGCCGGAGCTCGGCGGGACGAGGCCGAGGAGGCCCTCAGGAGGGTGAAGAGGGCGGACGGAGTCAGAGGTATGAGGCGGGGGAGGAGGGGAGAGGGATGGAGGGATGGAGATGGTGGTGGGAAGGGATGGAGATGGGGGAAGGTGGGAAGGGATGGATGGAGGAGGTTGAGGTGGATGGAGAAGGTTGAAGTGGATGGAGGAGGTGGGAAGGGATGGAGATGGGGGAAGGTGGGAAGGGATGGATGGAGAAGGTTGAGGTGGATGGAGATGGAAGAGGAAGGAGGGATGGAGATGGTGAGGATGGATGGAGATGGATGGATGGATGGATGGAGAAGGTGGGATGGAGATGGTGAGGATGGATGGAGATGGATGGATGGATATGGATGAATGGATAGATGGAGATAGATGGAGGGATGGATGGATGGAGATCATGGGGATGGATGGAGATGATGGAGATAATGGAGATGGATGGATGGATGGATGGATGGATGAATGGATGGAGATGGATTAATGGAGATGGATTAATGGAGATGATGGAGATGGATAGAGAAGATGGAGATGGATGAATAGATGGATGGAGATGGATGGAAATAATGGAGATGGATAGAAATAATGGAGATGGATTAATGGAGATGGATTAATGGAGATGATGGAGGTGGATGAATAGATGGATGGATGGATGGAGATGGATGGATGGAGATGGATTAATGTAGATGGTGGAGATGGATAGAGAAGATGGAAATGGATGAATAGATGGATGGACATGGATAGAAATAATGGAGATGGATGGATGGATGGATGGATGGAGATGGATTAATGGAGATGATGGAGGTGATGGAGATGGATAGAGAAGATGGAGATGGATGAATAGATGGATGGAGATGGATAGAAATAATGGAGGTGGATGGATGGATAGATGGAGATGGATTAATGGAGATGATGGAGATGGATTAATGGAGATGATGGAGATGGATAGAGAAGATGGAGATGGCTGAATAGATGGATGGAGATGGATAGAAATAATGGAGATGGATAGAAATAATGGAGATGGATGGATGGAGATGGATTAATGGAGATGATGGAGGTGATGGAGATGGATAGAGAAGATGGAGATGGATGAATAGATGGATGGACATGGATAGAAATAATGGAGATGGATAGAAATAATGGAGATGGATGGATGGAGATGGATTAATGGAGATGATGGAGATGGATAGAGAAGATGGAGATGGATGAATAGATGGATGGACATGGATAGAAATAATGGAGATGGATGGATGGATGGATGGATGGATGGATGGATGGAGATAGATTAATGGAGATGATGGAGATGGATAGAGAAGATGGAAATGGATGAATAGATGGATGGACATGGATAGAAATAGTGGAGATGGATGGATGGATGGATGGATGGATGGATGGATGGATGGATGGATGGATGGAGATGGATTAATGGAGATGATGGAGATGATGGAGATGGATAGAGAAGATGGAGATGGATGAATAGATGGATGGACATGGATAGAAATAATGGAGATGGATAGAAATAATGGAGATGGATGGATGGAGATGGATTAATGGAGATGGTGGAGATGATGGAGATGGATAGAGAAGATGGAGATGGATGAATAGATGGGTGGAGATGGATAGAAATAATGGAGATGGATAGAAATAATGGAGATGGATGGATGGAGATGGATTAATGGAGACGGTGGAGATGGATAGAGAAGATGGAGATGGATGAATAGATGGATGGAGAGGGATGGAAATAATGGAGATGGATGGATGGATGGAGATGGATTAATGGAGATGATGGAGGTGATGGAGATGGATAGAGAAGATGGAGATGGATGAATAGATGGATGGAGATGGATAGAAATAATGGAGATGGATAGAAATAATGGAGATGGATGGATGGAGATGGATAGAAATAATGGAGATGGATTAATGGAGATGGATTAATGGAGATGATGGAGATGGATAGAGAAGATGGAGATGGAGGAATAGATGGATGGAGATGGATAGAAATAATGGAGATGGATTAATGGAGATGGATTAATGGAGATGGTGGAGATGGATAGAGAAGATGGAAATGGATGAATAGATGGATGGACATGGATAGAAATAATGGAGATGGCTGGATGGCTGGAGATGGATGGAGATGGATGGAGATGGAGGGACGGATGGCTGGCCCCGCTGCCCCACCCCCTCCCCCTGGCTGACGTGCGCTGTCTCCGTCAGTGGTGGTGATGTGCATGCACTCGGTGCTGCTGGGGGGCGAGGAGCAGCGGGTGCTGCTGGAGACGGCCGAGGAGCTGGGCATGGCCGACGGCTCCGTCGTCTTCGTCCCCTACGACGCCCTCACCTTCCCCCTGCCCTACCGCGGCCGCCCCTACCCCGTCCTGGCCAACAACACCAAGCTGCGCTTGGCCTACGACGCCGTCCTCACCATCACCATCGACTGCCCCGACGTCGCCTTCCACCAGGCCCTCCAGGAGGCCAAGGAGGCCTACGAGCTCCCCAGCCACATCGACCCCATGCAGGTAGCGCTGGAGGCACCTCCGAGGGGCTTTGGGGGCATCACCTGAGGCTTTGAGGGCATCTAAAGGGGTTTGGGGGCATCTAGAAGGGGCTTGAGTGCATCTAGAGAGGTTTGGGAGCATCTAGAATGGGTTTGGGGGCATCTAGAGGGGTTTGAGGGCATCTAGAAGGGGTTTGAGTGCATCTAGAGGGGTTTGGGGATATCTAGAAGGGGTTTGAGTGCATCTAGAAGGGGTTTGAGTGCATCTATAGTGGGTTTGGGGGCAACTAGAAGGGGTTTGAGAGCATCTAGAGGGGTTTGAAGGCATCTCCAAGGGGTTTGAGGGCATCTAGAGGGGTTTGAAGGCATCTCCAAGGGGTTTGAGTGCATCTTAAGGGGTTTGAGGGCATCTAGAGGGGGTTTGAGTGCATCTAGAGGGGTTTGGGGACATCTAGAGGGGTTTGAGTGCATCTAGAGGGGTTTGAGTGCATCTAGAAGGGTTTGAGGGCATCTAGAAGGGGTTTGAGAGCATCTAGAGGGAGCTGAGTGAATCTATAGTGGGTTTGGGGGCAACTAGAAGGGGTTTGAGAGCATCTGTAGTGGGTTTGAGTGCATCTAGAGGGGTTTGAGGGCATCTAGAGGGGTTTGAAGGCATCTCCAAGGGGTTTGAGGGCATCTAGAAGGGGTTTGAGTGCATCTAGATGGGTTTGAGTGCATCTAGAGGGGTTTGAGTGCATCTTAAGGGGTTTGAGAGCATCTAGAGGGGTTTGGATGCATCTAGAAGGGGTTTGAGTGCATCTAGAGGGGTTTGGGGGCATCTCCAGAGGGTTGAGGGCATCTCCACGGCTTCTGGTGTGGCCTCCACCTCGTCTCCCACCACCTCCAGGTCCACCCTCTCTTCGCCACCATCTACAACTCCATCTTCTTCCTGGCCAAGGCGGTGGAGGCCACGCGGCAGAGCGGCCGCTGGGTGACGGGGGCCAACGTGGCCGAGCAGGCTCGCGCCTTCCGCCTCGAGGGCTTCTGCCAGAGCTTCTCGGTGGACGAGGAGGGCCGGGTGGGCCTCCCTTACGTGGTCCTGGACACGGACGGCAAGGGCGACCGCCTCTGGCCGGTCTACGAGGTGGAGCCGGGGACGCGGGGACTGGGCTACCGGGGGCACAGCGTCCACTGGCCGCACAGCTCCAGCCCCGGGGCCGACGCCGGCTGCTGGTTCGACTCCTCCACCATCTGCAACGGGGGTGAGAGCGGCCGGGGGGACATCTCCTGGGCTTGGGGGGGCTGGGGGGGGGCGTCCACAACCACCTTAAGGGTCATGGTTGGGCTTGGCTGGTGTTCAGAACCACCTTAAGGGTCATGGTTGGGCTTCCAGAACCACCTTAAGGGTCATGGTTGGGCTTCCAGAACCATGTTAAGGGTCATGGTTGGGCTTCCAGAACCATGTTAAGGGTCATAGTTGGGCTTCCAGAACCATGTTAAGGGTCATGGTTGGGCTTGGTTGGTGTTCAGAACCACCTTAAGGGTCATGGTTGGGCTTCCAGGACCATGTTAAGGGTCATGGTTGGGCTTGGTGAGTGACCAGAACCACGTTAAGGGTCATGGTTGGGCTTCCAGGACCATGTTAAGGGTCAAGGTTGGGCTTGGAGGGCATCCAGAATCACATAAATGACCCTAGGTGGCCTCAACTGGCCCTAGATGGACATGACTGATCCTAGATGGACATGACTGACCCTAGATAGACATGACTGACCCTAGGTGGACACGAGTGACCATAGGTGGTGGCCATGGGTGACCCTAGGTGGCCATGACTGACCCTAGATGTTCACAACTGACCATAGATGGTGGCCATGGGTGACCCTAGGTGGCCATGACTGACCCTAGACGGACATGAACTGACTATAGATGGTGATCATGGGTGACCCTAGGTGACCATGACCAACCCTAGGTGGCCACAACTGGCCCTAGATGGACATGACTGACCATAGATGGTGATCATAGGTGACCCTAGATGGACATGACTGACCATACACGGTGATCATGGGTGAACCTAGGTGGCCATGACTGACCATAGGTGGACATAACTGACCATAGATGGTGATCACGGGTGACCCTAGGTGGCCATGACTGACCCTAGATGGACATGACTGACTATAGATGACCATGACTGACCATAGATGGACATGATTGACCATAGGTGGTGGCCATGGGTGACCCTAAATGGACATGACTGACCATAGATGGTCATGACTGACCATAAGTGGTGATCATGGGTGACCCTAGATGGACACAACTGGTCCTAGATAGACATGACTGACCATAGGTGGTGGCCATGGGTGACCCTAGATGGACATGACTGACCATAGGTGGTGGCCATGGGTGACCCTAGATGACCATGACTGACCATAGGTGGTGATCATGGGTGACCCTAGATGGTCACAACTGACCATAGGTGGTGATCATGGGTGACCCTAGATGACCATGACTGACCATAGGTGGCCATGGGTGACCCTAGATGGCCACAACTGACCATAGGTGGTGATCATGGGTGACCCTAGATGACCATGACTGACCATAGGTGGTCATGGGTGACCCTAGATGGACATGACTGACCATAGGTGGCCATGGGTGACCCTAGATGGTCACAACTGACCATAGGTGGTGGCCATGGGTGACCCTAGATGGTCACAACTGACCATAGGTGGTGATCATGGGTGACCCTAGATGACCATGACTGATCATAGGTGGTGGCCATGGGTGACCCTAGATGACCATGACTGACCATAGGTGGTGGCCATGGGTGACCCTAGATGGTCACAACTGACCACAGGTGGTGGCCATGGGTGACCAGGACAATCTCCGGTTGGTTCCTCATCCCATCTTCCCCCTCCTGTCCTGTCCTCTCCTCTCCTTTCCAGGCATGGACGCCACCTTCGTCCTCCTCATGTTCCTCCTCATCTCGGCTTTGGTGGCCGCGGGGGCCGCCCTGGCCTGCTTCATCCGGTCGGTGCCACCACCACCTCCTCGAGGGGACATCTCGGGGTTGGGGGTGGGAGAGGTTGAGGTGGGACCCGAGGGTGACCCGGAGGTCCTTTGGGTGGCAGGCGGAGGCTCCAGGAGGCTCAGCTGATGAAGGGACCCAACAAGATCATCTTGACCATGGAGGACCTGACCTTCATCCACACGCAGAGCAGCAAGAAGGTCGGGGACGGGGACAGGGGGTGGCCTCCTGGGCTCGGGGGGGAGGGGACACGGGGGAGGGGGTTGGGGCGGAGGCCACGGGGGCTCCAGCCTGACCTGGGTTGGTGGCCTTGGAAGGAGAAGATGGGGATGGGGGGGAACCTCATGGGGGATGTGGGACCTCAGGGGTTGGTTGGACCTCAGGGGTTGGTTGGACCTCAAGGGGTTGGTTGGACCCCATGGGTGACATGGGACCCCAGGGGCTGATGGGACCTCAGGGGTGATGTGGGACTCCAGGGGTTGGTGGGACCCCAGGGGGGAGGTGGGACCTCAGGGGTTGGTGAGACCTCATGGGTGACATTAGGACCCCAGGGGCTGATGGGACCCCATGGGTGACATGGGACTCCAGGGGCTGGTGGGACCCTATGGGTTGGTTGGACCCCATGGGTGACGTGCGACCCCAGGGGCTGGTGGGACCTCATGGGTTGGTGGGACCCCATGAGGTTGGTTGGACACCATGGGTGACATGGGACCTCAAGGGCTGATGGGACCCCAGGGGCTGGTGGGACCCCAGGGGCTGGTTGGACCTCATGGGTTGGTTGGACCCCATGGGTGACATGGGACCCCAGGGGCTGGTGGGACCCCATGGGTTGGTTAGACCTCAGGGGTTGGTTGGACCCCATGGGTTGGTTGGACCCCAGGTGTGACGTGGGACCCCAGGGGTTGGTGGGACCCTATGGATTAGTTGGACCCTATGGACCGGTGGGTCCCAAGGGGCTGGTTGGACCTCATGGGTTGGTTGGACCTCATGGGTTGGTTGGACCTCAGGGGTTGGTTGGACCCAGTTGGTGACATGGGACTCCAGGGGCTGGTGGGTTCCTAGGGGTTGGTTGGACCTCATGGGTGACATGGGACCTCAGGGACTGGTTGGACCCCAGGGGCTGGTGGGACCCTGTGGATTAGTTGGACCCTATGGACCGGTGGGACCCCAGGGGCTGGTTGGACCTCATGGGTTGGTTGGACCTCATGGGTCGGTTGGACCTCATGGGTGACATGGGACCCCAGGGGCTGATGGGACCTTGTGGGTTGGTTGGACCCCATGGGTGACATGGGACCCCAGGGGCTGGTGGGACCCCAGGGCCCCTGAGCCCCCCGCGGGTGCCGCAGGTGGACGGCAGCCGCACCAGCCTGGCCGGTCGCAGCGGCGGAGACAACAAGAGCCTCGTGGCAGGGCCTGACAACACCAACGTGGCCATCGCCGAGGTAGGAGCACACCTCGGATCTCCTCCTCCTCCATCCCCTCAACCTTCTCCATCCCCTCAACTTCTCCTCCTCCTTCTCTTCCTCCTCCTTCTCCATCCCCTCAACCTCCTCCTTCTCCTCCTCCTCCTTCTCGTCTTTCTCCTCCTTCTCCTCAACCTTCTCCTTCTCCTCCTCCATCCCCTCAACTTCTCCTCCTCCTCAACCTTCTCTTCCTCAACGTCCTCCTCCTCCTTCTTCTCCTCCTCCTCCTTCTCCTCCTTCCCCTCCTCCTCCTCCATCTCCTCCTCCTCCTTCTCCTCTTTCTCCTCCTCCTCCTCCACCTTCTTCTCCTTCTCCTCCTCCTCAATCTTCTCCTCTTCCTCCATCCCCTCAACCTCTCCTCCTCCTCAACCTTCTCTTCCTCAACATCCTCCTCCTCCTTCTCCTTTTCCTCCTCCTCCTCCTCCTTCTCCTCCATCCCCTCAACCTTCTCCTTCTCCTCCTCCTTCTCCTCCTCCTTCTCCTCCTCCTTCTCCTCCTCCTTCTCCTTCTCCTTTTCCTTCTCCTTCTCCTCCTTCTCCTTCTCCTTTTCCTCCTCCTCCTCCTTCTTCTCCTCCATCCCGTCAACCTTCTCCTTCTCCTCTTCCTCCTTCTCCTTCTCCTCCTCCTTCTTTTCCTTCTCCTCCTCCTCTTTCTCCTTCTCCTCCTCCTCTCTCCCCTCCCCCCTCGCCCTCCACCTTCGGGGGCGACAAGGCCTGGCGACCTCCGTAGGGACCATCCCTGGTCCCTCACCCCCCCCCCCACCCCCCCCCTCCACCCCCCCCAGTGCCCCCCAAGCCCCGTGGGTGGCCGGAGGTGACCGGGTCACCCCCCCCACCCCTGGTGGCCCTTCACCCCGCAGGGCTCCGAAAACCCCAAGGGCGACGGGCAGCTGCCCCTCCTCCTCCTCTTGTTTAACCAGCAGGGCCTTGTCGCCTCCGTCCAGGTAAGTGGACACGACCTCCCCCTTCTCCCTCCCGAACCCCAAAACCTCCGTCCTCTGACCCTGACCTCATCCCACCCACCTCCTCGTGGCCTATGAGCTCCGAACGGGGCTAAAAAGTTGGGTTGAGGCGTCTCCAGGAGGTTGAGAACCTCTCAGGGTCTCCGGGAGGTTCTGGCTGAGACCATCTCACGGTCTCCAAGCTCCAGTTGGGGCCCAGTTAGGCCTAAAAACCTGGACTGAAGGAGCTCCAGGAGGTTCTGGTTGACTAGAGATCCTCTCAGGGTCTCCGGGAGGTTCTGACTGAGACCACCTCGTGGTCTAAGAGCTCCATTTGGGGCTAAAAACTTGACTTAAAGGATCTCCAGGAGGTTCTGGGTGGGTTGAGACCCTCTCGGGGTCTCCAGGAGGTTCTGGTTGAGACCATCTCATGGTCTATGAGCTCCACTTGGGGCTAAAATGGTGGATTGAAGGATCTCCAGGAGGTTCTGGTTGAGTTGAGACCCTCTCGGGGTCTCCAGGAGGTTCTGGTTGAGACCATCTCGTGGTCTCTAAGTTCCATCTGGAGCCTTAAAGTTGGATTGAAGGATCTCCAGGAGGTTGAGACCCTCTCAGAGTCTCCATAAGGTTCTGGTTGTGACCATCTCGTGGTCTCTAAGTTCCATCTGGAGCCTTAAGGTTGAATTGAAGGATCTCCAGGAGGTTGAGACCCTCTCAGGGCCTCCAGGAGGTTCTGACTGAGACCCTCTCATGGTCTCCAAGCTCCAACTGGAGCCTCAAAGTTGGATTGAAGGATCTCCAGGAGGCTCTGGTTGGGTTGAGACCCTCTCAGGGTCTCCAGGAGGTTCTGGTTGAGGGTCCCCTGAGGTGGAGGGACGAAGCTGCTGAGCTGCCTCCTCCTCCTTGGCCTCCTCCAGGGGGACTGGGTCTGGCTGAAGAAGTTCCCCGGAGACCAGCACAGTGAGGTCAAACCGGCCACCAAGCTGGCCTTCTGCAAGGTGAGGGGGGGGGGGACACGGGGACAACCCACGGCCACCGGGACTGGGTGGGGGCAGAGGGAGAGGGTTGGGTCAGAGGAGAAGGTTGGATCATGGAGGAGAAGGTTGGATCATGGAAAGAAGGTTGGATCATGGAGGAGAAGGTTGGATGAGGAGGAGAAGGTTGGATCATGGAGGAGAAGGTTGGATGAGGAGGAGAAGGTTGGATCATGGGGAGAAGGTTGAGGAGAAGGTTGGATCATGGGGAGAAGGTTGGATCATGGGGAGAAGGTTCGAGGAGAAGGTTGGATCATGGAGGAGAAGGTTGGATGAGGAGGAGAAGGTTGGATCATGGGGAGAAGGTTAGAGGAGAAGGTTGGATCATGGGGAGAAGGTTGAATCATGAGGAGAAGGTTCGAGGAGAAGGTTGGATCATGGAGGAGAAGGTTGAATCATGGAGGAGAAGGTTGGATGATGAGGAGAAGGTTAGAGGAGAAGGTTGGATCATGGGGAGAAGGTTGGATCATGAGGAGAAGGTTGGACAATGAGGAGAAGGTTGGATCATGAAGGAGAAGGTTGGATGATGAGGGGAAGGTTGGATCATGGAGGAGAAGGTTGGATCATGGGGAGAAGGTTGAGGAGAAGGTTGGATCATGGGGAGAAGGTTGAGGAGAAGGTTGGATCATGGGGAGAAGGTTGGATCATGAAGGAGAAGGTTGGATGATGAGGAGAAAGTTGGATCATGAAGGAGAAGGTTGGATTATGGGGAGAAGGTTGGATCAGGAGCAGAAGGTTGGATGATGAGGAGAAAGTTGGATCATGAAGGAGGAGGTTGGATCATGGGGAGAAGGTTGAGGAGAAGGTTGGATCATGGGGAGAAGGTTGGATCATGAGGAGAAGGTTGGATCATGGAGGAGATGGTTGGATTATGGGGAGAAGGTTGGATCAGGAGGAGAAGGTTGGATGATGAGGAGAAGGTTGGATGATGAGGGAACGTTGAGCTCTGGAGGAGCTGTTTGGGTTCTCAGGTCCGGGTTGGGTTCTCAGGTCCAGGTTGGGTTCTCGGGTCTGGGTTGGGTTCTCAGGTCCAGGTTGGGTTCTCGGGTCCCGGTCGGGTCCCGGGGTCTCCTCCCACCCACCTGCTGGTGTCCCCGAGCAGCTGCGGGACCTGCGTCACGAGAACGTCAACCTGCTCCTGGGCTTCTTCCACGACTGCGGCATCTTCGCGGTGGTGTCCGAGCACTGCTCCCGCGGCAGCCTCCAGGACCTGCTGCTCAACCAGGACATGAAGCTCGACTGGATGTTCAAGTCCTCCCTCCTCATCGACCTCATCAAGGTCAGGCCATGGGGTCGGTGGTGGCCGTGGGGCTGGTGGCCATAGTGGTTCTGGGGCTTGTGGTGGGGCCGGTGGTCACGGGGATGATGGTCATGGGCTTGTGGCGGTCATGGAGGTTCTGGGGGCTGTGGTGGGGTTGGTGGCCATGGGATGGTGACCATGGGGGTTGTGGTGGTCATGGGGCTGGTGTCCATGGGGGTTCTGGTGTCCATGATGGTTCTGGTGTCCATGGGGCTGGTGGCCATGGGGGTTCTAGTGTCCATGGGGGTTCTAGTTCTCATGGGGGCTGGTGGCCATGGGGCTGGTGTCCATGGGGGTTCTGGTTCTCATGGGGCTGGTGGCCATGATGGTTCTGGGGACCATGGGGGTTCTGGTTCTCATGGGGGTTGGTGGCCATGATGGTTCTGGGGACCATGGGGGTTCTGGTGGCCATGGGACTAGTGTCCATGGGGCTGGTGTCCATGGGGGTTCTGGTGACCATGGGGCTAGTGACCATGGGGCTGGTGGCCATGGGGGTTCTGGTGGCCATGATGGTTCTGGTGTCCATGGGGCTGGTGTCCATGGGGGTTCTAGTTCTCATGGGGGTTGGTGGCCATGGGGCTGGTGGCCATGGGGGTTCTGGTGGCCATGGGACTAGTGGCCATGGGGCTGGTGTCCATGGGGGTTCTGGTGGCCATGGGACTAGTGGCCATGGGGCTGGTGTCCATGGGGATTCTGGTTCTCATGGGGCTGGTGTCCATGATGGTTCTGGTGGCCATGGGACTAGTGGCCATGGGGCTGGTGTCCATGGGGGTTCTGGTGGTCATGGGGTGGTGGCCATAGTAGTTCTAGTGGCCGTGATGGCCTTGATGGGGCTGGTGGCCATGGGGCTGGTGGCCATAGTGGTTCTGGGGACTATGGTCGGGCTGGTGGCTATGGGGCTGGTGGCCATATTAGTTCTAGTGGCCATAATGGCTTTGATAGGGCTGGTGGCCATGGGGCTGGTGGCCATGGGGGTTCTGGTGTCCATGGGGCTGGTGTCCATGATGGTTCTGGTGTCCATGGGACTAGTGGCCATGGGGCTGGTGGCCATGACGGTTCTGGTGACCGCGGGGGTTCTGGTGTCCATGGGGCTGGTGTCCATGGCGTCTGTGATGGCCTGGTGGCCATGGGGCTGATGGTCATGGGCTCGTGGCGGTCATGGGGCGGTGGCCATGGTGTCTATAGTGGGGCTGGTGGCCATGGGGCTGGTGGCCATGATGGTCCTGGTGGCCATGGGGGTGGTGGCCATGATGGTCCTGGTGGCCATGGGGGTTCTGGTGTCCATGGGGGTTCTGGTTCTCATGGGGGTTGGTGTCCATGGAGGTTCTGGTGGCCATGGGGCCGGTGACCATGGGGCTGGTGTCCATGGAGGTTCTGGTGGCCATGGGGGTTCTGGTGGCCACGGGGCCGGTGGCCATGGGGCTGAGGCTGCGTCCCCGCCAGGGCGTGCGCTACCTGCACCATCGCGGCGTCGTCCACGGGCGCCTCAAGTCCCGCAACTGCGTGGTGGACGGACGCTTCGTGCTGAAGGTCACCGACCACGGCTACAACGAGCTCCTGGAGGCCCAGCGGCTGCCCAGCCCCCAACCGCAGCCCCACGGTGAGGGGGGGGGGGGGGTGGGGGGATGGGGGAGGGAGGGTGGGTCGGAGGAGAAGGTTGGGTCGTGGTTGGTTGGTTGGTTCTCTCCATGGTTTGATGGGTCCATGGTGGGTTTGATGTCTCCATGGCTGGTTGGTTGTGTCCGAGGCTGGTTTGATGTCTCCATGGTTGGTTGTGTCCATGGTTTGATGTCTCCATGGCTGGTTTGATGCCTCCATGGTCGTTTCTCTCCATGGTTTGATGTCTCCATAAGTGGTTTGATGCCTCCATGGCTGGTTTGATGCCTCCATGAGTGGTTGAATCCATGGTCTGATGCCTCCATGAGTGGTTTGATGCCTCCATGGTTGGTTCTCTCCATGGTTTGATGCCTCCATGACTGGTTTGATGTCTCCATGACTGGTTTGATGCCTCCATGGTTGGTTCTCTCCATGGTCTGATGCCTCCATGGCTGGTTTGATGCCTCCATGACTGGTTTGATGGGTCCATGACTGGGTGAATCCTTGGTTTGATGTCTCCATGACTGGTTGGTTGTGTCCGAGGCTGGTTTGATGTCTCCATGGTTGGTTCTCTCCGTGGTTTGATGTCTCCATGACTGGTTTGAAGCCTCCATGGTTGGTTCTCTCCATGGTTTGATGCCTCCATGGCTGGTTTGATGCCTCCATGGCTGGTTTGATGCCTCCATGACTGGTTGAATCCATGGTTTGATGCCTCCATGAGTGGTTTGATGCCTCCATGGTCGTTTCTCTCCATGATTTGGTGTCTCCATGACTGGTTTGATGCCTCCATGACTGGTTTGATGCCTCCATGGTTGGTTCTCTCCATGGTCTGATGCCGCCATGGCTGGTTTGATGGATCCATGACTGGTTGAATCCACGGTCTGATGGGTCATGGTTGCTTCTCTCCATGGTTTGGTGTCTCCATGACTGGTTTGATGCCTCCATGACTGGTTTGATGCCTCCACGGTCGTTTCTCTCCACGATTTGGTGTCTCCATGACTGGTTTGATGCCTCCATGACTGGTTGAATCCATGGTTTGATGCCTCCATAAGTGGTTTGATGCCTCCATGGTTGGTTCTCTCCATGGTTTGATGCCTCCATGACTGGTTTGATGCCTCCATGACTGGTTTGATGCCTCCATGGTAGTTTCTCTCCATGGTTTGATGTCTCCATGGTTGGTTGTGTCCATGGTTTGATGTCTCCATGGCTGGTTTGATGCCTCCATGGTCGTTTCTCTCCATGGTCTGATGCCTCCATAAGTGGTTTGATGCCTCCATGACTGGTTTGATGCCTCCATGGTTGGTTCTCTCCATGGTCTGATGCCGCCATGGCTGGTTTGATGGATCCATGACTGGTTGAATCCATGGTTTGATGGGTCATGGTTGGTTCTCTCCATGGTTTGATGCCTCAATGACTGGTTTGATGCCTCCATGACTGGTTTGATGCCTCCATGGTTGGTTCTCTCCATGGTTTGATGTCTCCATGACTGTTTTTCTGCCTCCATGACTAGTTTGATGCCTCCACAGCTGGTTTGATGTGTCCATGGCTGGTTTGATGCCTCCACGGTCGTTTCTCTCCATGGTTTGATGCCTCCATGACTAGTTTGATGGGTCCATGACTGGTTCAGTCCATGGTTTGATGTCTCCATGGTTGGTTTGATGGGTCTCTGGTTGATTGAATCCATGGTTTGATGTCTCCATGACTGGTTTGATGTCTCCATGACTGGCTTGATGCCTCCATAGCTGGTTTGACAGGTCCATGAGTGGTTTGATGGGTCCATGGCTGGTTGAACCCATGGTTTAGATGCCTCCTTGACTGGCTTGATGCCTCCATGGTTGGTTCTCTCCACGATTTGATGTCTTCGTGGTTGGTTTGACGTCTCCATGGTTGGTTGTCTCCACGGTTTGATGTCTCCATGACTGGTTTGATGCCTCCATGGTCGTTTCCCTTCACGGTTTGATGTCTCCATGGTTTGATACCTCCATGACCGGTTGAATCCGGGGTTCATTGTGTCCCTGGTTTGATGTCTCCATGGTCCATGGGCTGTGTCCATGACTGGTTGGCCTCGTCCACCATTTGATGTCTCCATCATTGGTTCGATGGATCCATGGTTGATTCTCTCCATGGCTTGATGTCTCCGTGGCTGGTTGCTTGTGTCCATGGTTGGTTGTCTCCACGATTTGATGGGTCCTTGGCTGGTTCGATGGGTCAGTGGCTGGTTTGATGTCTCCATGGTTGGTTGTGTCCACGGTTTGATGGGTCCAAGTCTGGTTTGATGGGTCCAAGTCTGGTTTGATGGGTCCATGGTCGGTTGTCTCCATGGTTTGATGTCTCCATGGTTGGTTTGATGTCTCCATGGTTGGTTTGATGTCTCCATGGCTGCTTTGATGGGTCCATGACTGGTTCTCTCCATGGTTTGATGTCTCTATGGTTGGTTTGATGTCTCCATGGCTGCTTTGATGTCTCCATGGCTGCTTTGATGTCTCCATGGCTGCTTTGATGGGTCCGTGACTGGTTCTCTCCATGGCTTGATGTCTCCGTGGTTGGTTTGATGGGTCTGTGGTTGACTGAATCCACGGCTTGACGTCTCCATGAGCGGTTTGACCGTCATTTCCCCCACATCCCTGACCCCTCGTCCGTTTCCCCCTCCCCTCGGGGTTGTCCCCTGGTGTGCGCAGAGCGCCTGTGGACGGCCCCCGAGCTGCTGCGAGACGCGGGGCTGGAGCGCCGGGGCTCCCATCGCGCCGACGTCTTCTCCATCGGCATCATCATGCAGGAGGTGGTTTGCCGCAGCGCCCCCTACGGCATGCTGGGGCTGCCCCCCGAAGGTACCCACGCCCCCCCCTCACCACCTCCAGGGACCTCCAGGGATCTCCAGGGGCCACCAGGATCCCACTAGGGCCACTAGGGGGCACCAAGGACCTCCAGGGATCTCCAGGGGCCACCAGGAACCCACTAGAGTCACTAGGGGGCACCAGGGACCTCCAGGGATCTCCAGGGACCCACCAGGAACCCTCTAGGGCCACTAGGGGGCGCCAGAGACCCACTAGGGATCTCCAAGGATCTCCAGGGGCCACCAGGAACCCACTAGGGCCACTAGGGGGCGCCAGAGACCCACTAGGGATCTCCAGGGACCCACTAGAGACCACCAGGAACCCACTAGAGTCACTAGGGGGCACCAAGGACCTCCAGGGATCTCCAGGGGCCACCAGGAACCCACTAGGGCCACTAGGGGGCGCCAGAGACCCACTAGGGATCTCCAGGGGCCACCAGGAACCCACTAGGGCCACTAGGGGGCACCAGGGACCTCCAGGGACCCACCAGGAACCCACTAGGGCCACTAGGGAGCACCAGGGACCTCCAGGGATCTCCAGGGACCCACCAGGAACCCTCTAGGGCCACTAGGGGGCGCCAGAGACCCACTAGGGATCTCCAGGGACCCACCAGAGACCACCAGGAACCCACTAGAGTCACTAGGGGGCACCAGGGACCTCCAAGGATCTCCAGGGGCCACCAGGAACCCACTAGGGCCACTAGGGGGCGCCAGGGACCTCCAGGGACCCACCAGGAACCCACTAGGGCCACTAGGGGGCAGCAAGGACCTCCAGGGATCTCCAGGGGCCACCAGGAACCCACTAGGGCCACTAGGGGGCACCAGGGACCTCCAGGGATCTCCAGGGACCCACCAGGAACCCACTAGGGCCACTAGGGGGCACCAGGGACCTCCAGGGATCTCCAGGGGCCACCAGGAACCCACTAGGGCCACTAGGGGGCGCCAGAGACCCACTAGAGATCTCCAGGGACCCACTAGAGACCACCAGGAACCCTCTAGGGCCACTAGGGGGCGCCAGAGACCCACTAGGGATCTCCAGGGGCCACCAGGAACCCACTAGGGCCACTAGGGGGCGCCAGAGACCCACTAGGGATCTCCAGGGGCCACCAGGATCCCACTAGGGCCACTAGGGGGCGCCAGGGAGCCACCAGGGACCTCCAGGAACCCATCAGGGACCTCCAGGGACCCACTAGGGCCACCAGAGACCTCGAGGGACCCACCAGGAACCCATCAGAGGTTTCCAGGGGCCTCCAGGGACCCACTAGGGCTACCAGAGACCCATCAGGGCCCACTAGGGCCACCAGGAACCCACTAGAGCCACTAGGGGGCACCAGGGACCCACTAGAGGCCACCAAGAACCCACTAGGGTCCTCCAGGGACCCACCAGGGACCTCTAGGGATGCACTAGGGCCACTAGGGACCTCCAGGGACCCACTAGGGCCACCAGGGACCCACTAGAGCCACCACGGGGGCACCAGGGACCTCCAGGGGCCACCAGGGACCTCTAGGGACTCATCAAGGACCTCCAGGGGCCACCAGGAACCCTCTAGAGCCACTAGGGGGCACCAGGGACCCTCCAGGGACCCTCTAGGGGCCACCAGGGACCCACTAGAGCCACTAGGGACCCACCAGGGACCTCCAGGGACCCTCTAGGGCCACTAGGAACCCACTAGAGCCACTAGGGGGCAGCAGAGACCCACTAGGGACCTCCAGGGGCCACCAGGGACCCATCAGGGACCTCCAGGGATTTCCAGGGACCCCACTAGGACCACCAAGGACCCACTAGAGCCACCAGGGGGCAGCAGAGACCCTCCAGGGACCCTCTAGGAGCCACCAAGAACCCACTAGAGCCACCAGGGGGCAGCAGAGACCCTGCAGGGACCCTCTAGGGCCACTAGGGGGCAGAAGAGAACCTGCAGGGACCCTCTAGGGCCACTAGGGGGCAGCAGAGACCCTGCAGGGACCCTCTAGGACCACTAGGGGGCAGCAGAGATCCCCCCAACCCCCTCTAATTGCCCCCTGACCCCTTCTAATCACCCCCCGACCCCCCCTAACCGCCCCCCGACCCCCCCCTTCCCCCCCCAGAGATCATCGAGAAGGTGTCCCGCCCTCCCCCGCTGTGCCGCCCGGCCGTGTCGGCCGACCAGGCCCCCCTGGAGTGCATCCACCTGATGAAGCAGTGCTGGGCCGAGCAGCCCGACAAGAGGCCCAACATCGACCAGGTCTTCGACCAGGTCAGTCCCCGGTGGGGGGGGGGGGGGGGGGCGGTGGATGGACCGGGCTGGGGGGCTAAGGGACCAGTATGGGACCAGTATGGGGTCATGGGGACCAGTAGGAAAGGGTATAGGGACCAGTATGGGGTCATGGGGACCAGTAGGAGGGGGAGAGGGACCAGTAGGAGGGGGAGAGGGGCCAGTATGGAGTCAGAGGGACCAGTAGGAGGAGGCACAGGGTGGGAATGGGACCAGTATGGGACCAGTATGGGGTCATAGGCACCAGTATCAGGGTCATAGGGACCAGTAGGAGGGGGAGAGGGACCAGTATGGGACTAGTAAGGGGGTATAGGGACCAGTATAGGGTCATAGGGACCAGTAGGAGGGGGTAGAGGGTGGGTATGGGACTAGTATAGGGGTCATAGGGACCAGTATGGGACCAGTAAGGGGATATAGGGACCAGTATGGGACCAGTATGGGGTCATAGGGACCAGTAGGAGGGGGTAGAGGGTGGGTATGGGACCAGTATGGGACCAGTATGAGGATACAGGCACCATTATGGGACCAGTATGGGGCTATAGGGACCAGTATGGGGCTATGGGGTTGCCCCACATCTATGGGGCTGAAGCTCTGGAGACGATTCAGAGCCCTGAGGAGGTGGTTGGACCCTAACCCCACCTCTGACCCCATATCTGTGGGTCCTGAGGGGTCTCAATGGGGCTGAATCCTCCACCTATGGGTCTGAATCCTCCATCTATGGGTCTGACCCTCGATCTATGGGTCTGACCCTCGATCTATGGGGCTGCCCCACATCTCTGGCTCTGCCCCATCCCTGGGGCTGAAGCTCCAGAGATGATTCTGAGACTTGAGGAGGTGGTTGGACCCAATCCCCATCTCTGACCCCCCCCACATCTATGGGTCCCCATGGGTCTCAGTGGGTCTGAATCCTCCATCTATGGGGCTGCCCCACATCTGTGGGTCTCGCCCCACGCAGTTCAAGAGCATCAACAAGGGCCGGAAGACCAACATCATCGACTCGATGCTGCGGATGCTGGAGCAATACTCCAGCAACCTGGAGGACCTGATCCGCGAGAGAACCGAAGAGCTGGAGATCGAGAAGCAGAAGACCGACCGGCTCCTCACCCAGATGCTGCCCCCGTGGGTCCCGTGGGGCAGACGTGGGGCTGGAGTTGGGGGGGGGGGGGTCCCTGCCCCATAGAATGCAGCTGGAGTCCGAGGGAGAAGGGTTGGAGCTGCCCCATGGGTCTGGGTTGGGTTCCTCAACCCATAGGTGACCAAGACCCAATGGTCCCAGATGGATCTATGGGGCTGGAGGTGGATCTGTGGGGTTGGAGAGGTCGATATGGGGCTGGATGTGGATCTATGGGGCTGGAAGTGGATCTATGGGGCTGGAGAGGCTCAATATGGGGCTGGAGATGGATCTATGAGGCTGGAGATGGATCTATGGGGCTGGAGGTGGATCTGTGGGGTTGGAGAGGTCGATATGGGGCTGGATGTGGATCTATGGGGCTGGAAGTGGATCTATGGGGCTGGAGAGGCTCAATATGGGGCTGGAGATGGATCTATGAGGCTGGAGATGGATCTATGGGTCTGAAGGTGGATCTATGGGGCTGGAGGTGGATCTGTGGGGCTGGAGGGCTCAATGTGGGGCTGGAGGTGGATCTGTGGGGCTGAAGAGGTCGATATGGGGCTGGAGAGGTCGATATGGGGCTGGAGATGGATCTATGGGGCTGGAGGTGGATCTATGGGGCTGAAGGTGGATCTATGGGGCTGGAGGTGGATCTATGGGGCTGGAGGGCTCAATGTGGGGCTGGAGGTGGATCTATGGGGCTGGAGAGGTCGATATGGGGCTGGAGGTGGATCTATGAGACTGGAGGTGGATCTGTGGGGCTAGAGGTGGATCTATGGGGCTGGAGGTGGATCTATGGGGCTGGAGAGGTCGATATGGGGCTGGAGGTGGCTCTATGAGGCTGGAGGTGGATCTATGGGGCAGACCCTCCCCCCCCCCCAACCCCCTCCCCTTCCCCCCCTCCCACCTTTTGCTCCTCCCGGTGGCCCCGAGAAGCCCTTTGGTGGCCACGTAGGTTCCCGGAGAACCTCCGGAGCCCCCATCGAGGCCTCCCCGGGCGCCGTGGGGCACCTGCCCCCCTAGCTCCCTCTGCCCCATCTCCCCCCCCTTGGGCAGGTCGGTGGCCAAGGCGCTGAAGATGGGGACCCCGGTGGAGCCCGAGTACTTCGAGGAGGTGACCCTCTACTTCAGCGACATCGTGGGCTTCACCACCATCTCGGCCATGAGTGAGCCCATCGAGGTGGTCGACCTCCTCAACGACCTCTACACCCTCTTCGACGCCATCATCGGCTCCCACGACGTCTACAAGGTCACCCCCCCGGGGGCCACCAGGGGTCACTAGAAGCCACCAAGGGCCAGTCAGGAGCCACCAGGGGTCAATAGAGGCCACTAGGGGTCACTAGAGGTCAACAGGGAAGAGGTGGAGGTTGACCATGACCCATCAGGGGCCACTAGGGGTCACTAGAGGTCAACAGGGAAGAGCTTGAGGTTGACCATGACCCATCAGGGGTCAATAGAGGCCACTAGGGGTCACTAGAGGTCAACAGGGAAGAGCTTGAGGTTGACCATGACCCATCAGGGGTCAATAGAGGCCACTAGGGGTCACTAGAGGTCAACAGGGAAGAGGTGGAGGTTGACCATGACCCATCAGGGGTCAATAGGAGCCACTGGGGGTCACTAGAGGTCAACAGGGAAGAGGTTGATGTTGACCATGACCCATCAGGGGTCAATAGGAGCCACTGGGGGTCACTAGAGGTCAACAGGGAAGAGGTTGATGTTGACCATGACCCATCAGGGGTCAATAGGAGCCACTGGGGGTCACTAGAGGTCAACAGGGAAGAGGTGGAGGTTGACCATGACCCATCAGGAGCCATCAAGGTGTCAATAGGGGCCACTAGGGGTCACTAGAGGTCAACAGGGAAGAGCTTGGTGTTGACCATGACCCATCAGGGGTCAATAGAGGCCACTAGGGGTCACTAGAGGTCAACAGGGAAGAGGCGGAGGTTGACCATGACCCATCAGGGGTCAATAGGGGCCACTAGGGGTCACTAGAGGTCAACAGGGAAGAGCTTGAGGTTGACCATGACCCATCAGGGGTCAATAGAAGCCACTAGGGGTCACTAGAGGTCAACAGGGAAGAGGTTGAGGTTGACCATGACCCATCAGGGGTCAATAGAGGCCACTAGGGGTCACTAGAGGTCAACAGGGAAGAGGTGGAGGTTGACCATGACCCATCAGGGGTCAATAAAAGCCACTAGGGGTCACTAGAGGTCAACAGGGAAGAGCTTGGTGTTGACCATGACCCATCAGGGGTCAATAGAAGCCACTAGGGGTCACTAGAGGTCAACAGGGAAGAGGTGGAGGTTGACCATGACCCATCAGGGGTCAATAGAGGCCACTAGGGGTCACCAGAGGTCAACAGGGAAGAGGCTGAGGTTGACCATGACCCATCAGGGGTCAATAGGAGCCACTAGGGGTCACTAGAGGTCAACAGGGAAGATGTGGATGTTGACTATGACCCATCAGGGGTCAATAGAGGCCACTAGGGGTCACTAGAGGTCAACAGGGAAGAGGTGGAGGTTGACCATGACCCATCAGGGGCCACTAGGGGTCACTAGAGGTCAACAGGGAAGAGCTTGAGGTTGACCATGACCCATCAGGGGTCAATAGGAGCCACTGGGGGTCACTAGAGGTCAACAGGGAAGAGGTTGATGTTGACCATGACCCATCAGGGGTCAATAGGAGCCACTAGGGGTCACTAGAGGTCAACAGGAGGGAGGCTGAGGTTGACCTTGCCCCCCGGCTCCTGACTCCGCCCCCCTCCGGGCGGTGCCCCCCGCAGGTGGAGACCATCGGCGACGCCTACATGGTGGCCTCGGGGCTGCCCAAGCGCAACGGCAACCGCCACGCGGGGGAGATCGCCAACATGGCCCTGGACATCCTCAGCTCCGTCGGCACCTTCCGCATGCGCCACATGCCCGAGGTGCCCGTCCGCATCCGCATCGGCCTCCACTCGGGTGAGGAGACAGGCCCAAGAGGCCACCACGGGTCACTCTGGGTCACCCCTGACCACCCTTTGACCTCCATTAGCTTCTACTCATTGACCCCCATTGGCTTCCACTGATCTCCATTGACCTCCATTGACCACCCTTGACCCCCCACTGGCCTCCTCTGGACACCACTGGCTACCCCTGAGCTCCCTTGACCACCCCTTGACCTCCATTAGCTTCTACTCATTGACCTCCATTGGCTTCCACTGATCTCCCTTGACCTCCATTGGCTTCTACTCATCTCCATTGACCTCCATTGATCTCCATTGACCACCCTTGACCCCCCACTGGTCACCTCTGGTCACCACTGGTCACCCCTGAGCTCCCTTGACCACCCCTTGACCTCCATTAGCTTCTACTCATTGACCTCCATTGGCTTCCATTGATCTCCATTGACCTCCATTGATCTCCATTGACCACCCTTGACCACCCCCCACTGGCCACCTCTGGACACCACTGGCCACCCCTGAGCTCCCTTGACCTCCCATTGGCTTCTACTCATCTCCATTGACCTCCATTGGCTTCCACTGACCTCCATTGGCTTCTACTCATCTCCATTGACCTCCTCCATTGACCTCCTCCGACCACCCTTGACCATCATGGATCTCCCTTGACCTCCTCTGACCACCCTTGACCATCATTGATCTCCATTGACCACCCTTGACCCCCCCCACTGGCCACCTCTGGTCACCAGTGGCCACCCCTGAGCTCCCTTGACCTCCCGTTGGCTTCTACTCATCTTCATTGAGCTCCATTGGCTTCTACTGATCTCCATTGACTTCCATTGACCTCCTCTGACCACCCTTGGCCTCCCTTGACCGCCATTGGCCTCCACTGGCCACCACTGACCCCCACTGACCCCCAACGTCCCCATCCCCATTGACCCAGCCCCTTTCCTGCCATGACACCAAACTGAAGCCCCGCCCCCCCGTGTGACCCCGCCCCCCCGGTGACCCCTTGGTGACCCCTCAGGGCCGTGCGTGGCGGGCGTGGTGGGGCTGACGATGCCGCGTTACTGCCTCTTCGGGGACACCGTCAACACGGCCTCACGAATGGAGTCAACCGGCCTGCGTGAGTCGCCCACACACAGACCCAGAGAGAGACCCAGAGAGACCCCCAGAGGGACCCCGGAAATCCATAGAGATCAATAGAGACTCAGAGGGAACCATAGAGACCCATTGAGACTCATAGGGACCCATAGGGACCCATCGGGACCATGGAAATCCAGGAAATCCACAGAGATCAATAGGGACCATAGAGACCCATAGGGAACCATAGAGACTCATAGGGGCCCATAGAGTCCATAGAGACCCATAGGGACCATAGGGACCATAGAGACTCAATAGGGACCATAGAGACTCAATAGGGACCCATAGAGACTCAATAGGGACCATAGAGACTCAATAGGGACCCATAGAGACCTATAAAGACCTCATAGAGACCTATAGAGACCCCATAGAGACCTATAGAGACCCCATAGAGACCCCACAGGGATCCATAGGGATCATAAAGACCATAGAGACTCCATAGGGACCCATAGAGCCTCCATAGGGAACCATAGAGACTCAATAAGGACCCACAGAGACCCCATAGAGACCCATAGAGTCCATTGAGACCCACAGGGACCCATAGAGATCATAAAGACCATAGAGATCATAGGGAACCATAGAGACTCATAGAGACCCATAGGAACCATAGAGACTCATGGAAACCATAGAGACCATAGAGAACCATAGACACGCATAAGGATCATAGAGACTCAATAGGGACCCATAGGGACCCATAGAGACCCCATAGGGACTCCATAGAGATCAATAGAGACCCATAGAGACCCCATAGAGATCCACAGACATTAACAGAGACTCCATAGAGACCCATAGAGAGACATAGAGTCCATAGAGGTCCCATAGAGAACCCATAGAGACCCCACAGCACGACCCACACATCCCACCACAGCACTGGGTGGGGGGGATGTGGGAGTCTATAGGGGACTTGGGGGTCAATGTGGGGCAGGGGGAACAAGGGGAGCGCACTTGGTGGGGCAGAGGGTTGAGGTGGGGGGGGGGGTCAGAGTGAGAAGGGGAGGGTGGGGAGGGAACGTTGGGTGTGGGGTGGGGTAGGGGGGGGCTCTCTGGGTCAGGCCGCCCCACGGCTGCCCCACAGCGTACCGGATCCACGTCAACGCCCGCACGGTGGCCATTCTGCTGGCGCTCAAGGAGGGCTTCAAGCTGGACATCAGGGGCAAGACCGAGCTCAAGGTGCCCCGCGGCGACCCATAGAGACAGATAGTGTGCCCCATAGCGACCTACGGCGACCCCCTAAAGACCTAGATGGAGTTTGGAGTGACCCATAGCGTGATCCATAGAGCCCCATAGCAACCCATAGTGACCCATAGCGACCCATAGCGTGACCCAGAGAGCCCCATAGCAACCTATAGTGCTCCATAGTGTGCCCCATAGCAACCTACAGTGCCCCATAGTGACCCTATAGCAATCCCTAAAGACTTAGAGGGAGTTAGAGTGACCCACATTGACCCATAGAGACTCACAGAGTCCCATAGAGACCCCATAGAGTCCTATAGAGACTCCATAGAGATCAATAGGGACCCATAGAGACCCCATAGAGAACCATAGTGATCCATAGAGTTCCATAGGGTCCCATAGAGTCCCCATAGAGACCCACAGAGACCCCATAGAGATCAATAGGGACCCATAGAGTCCCATAGAGACCCCATAGAGACCCTATAGAGATCCCATAGAGACTCCATAGAGCTCCATAGGGACCCATAGAGATCCCATAGAGTCCCATAGAGATCAATAGGGACCTATAGAGTCCCATAGAGACTCCATAGAGTCCCATAAAGTCCCATAGAGACCCCATAGAGTCCCATAGATAACCCATAGAGTCCCCATAGAGACCCCATAGTGCCCCAAAGAACTCCCCCAGTGCCTCCCAGTCCCTCCCAGTCCCCTCAGCAACCCCCCAGTGCCTCCCAGTGCCCTCCCAGTATCCCCCCCATATCGCGCAGGGCAAAGGCGTGGAGGACACCTACTGGCTGGTGGGACGCGAGGGATTCACCAAACCCATCCCCACCCCCCCCGACCTCCTGCCGGGGTGAGCCACTGGGGAGACACTGGGCAGACTGGGAGGGGGACTGGGAGGGGAGTGGAGGGCACTGGGAAGGGATTGGGAGGGACTGGAGGGCAATGGGAGCCAATGGGAGCCAATGGGAGGGATGGACTGGGAGCCAATGGGAGGCAATGGGAGCCAATGGGAGGGATGGACTGGGAGGCAATGGGAGCCAATGGGAGCCAATGGGAGGGATGGACTGGGAGCCAATGGGAGCCAATGGGAGCCAATGGGAGCCTAATGGGAGCCAATGGGAGCCAATGGGAGCAGCAGACTGGGAGCCAATGGGAGCCAATGGGAGCCAATGGGAGGGATGGACTGGGAGCCAATGGGAGCCAATGGGAGCCTAATGGGAGCCAATGGGAGCCAATGGGAGCAGCAGACTTGGAGGCAATGGGAGCAGCAGACTGGGAGCCAATGGGAGCCAATGGGAGCCAATGGGAGCCAATGGGAGGGATGGACTGGGAGCCAATGGGAGCCAATGGGAGCCTAATGGGAGCCAATGGGAGCCAATGGGAGCAGCAGACTTGGAGGCAATGGGAGCAGCAGACTGGGAGGCAATGGGAGCCAATGGGAGCCAATGGGAGCCAATGGGAGGGATGGACTGGGAGCCAATGGGAGCCAATGGGAGCCTAATGGGAGCCAATGGGAGCCAATGGGAGCAGCAGACTTGGAGGCAATGGGAGCAGCAGACTGGGAGCCAATGGGAGCCAATGGGAGCCAATGGGAGCCAATGGGAGGGATGGACTGGGAGCCAATGGGAGCCAATGGGAGCCTAATGGGAGCCAATGGGAGCCAATGGGAGCAGCAGACTTGGAGGCAATGGGAGCAGCAGACTGGGAGGCAATGGGAGCCAATGGGAGCCAATGGGAGCCAATGGGAGGGATGGACTGGGAGCCAATGGGAGCCAATGGGAGCCTAATGGGAGCCAATGGGAGCCAATGGGAGCAGCAGACTTGGAGGCAATGGGAGCAGCAGACTGGGAGCCAATGGGAGCCAATGGGAGCCAATGGGAGCCAATGGGAGGGATGGACTGGGAGCCAATGGGAGCCAATGGGAGCCTAATGGGAGCCAATGGGAGCCAATGGGAGCAGCAGACTTGGAGGCAATGGGAGCAGCAGACTGGGAGCCAATGGGAGCCAATGGGAGCCAATGGGAGCAGCAGACTTGGAGGCAATGGGAGCAGCAGACTGGGAGCCAATGGGAGCCAATGGGAGCCAATGGGAGCCAATGGGAGCCAATGGGAGCCAATGGGAGGGATGGACTGGGAACCAATGGGAGCCAATGGGAGCCAATGGGAGGGGTAGACTGGGAGCCAATGGGAATCAATGGGAGCCAATGGGAGCCAATGGGAGCAGCAGACTGGGAGGCAATGGGAGGCAATGGGAGGGATGGACTGGGAGGCAATGGGAGCCAATGGGAGCCAATGGGAGGGATGGACTGGGAGGCAATGGGAGGCAATGGGAGCCAATGGGAGGGATGGACTGGGAGGCAATGGGAGGCAATGGGAGCCAATGGGAGGGATGGACTGGGAGGCAATGGGAGCCAATGGGAGCCAATGGGAGCAGCAGACTGGGAGGCAATGGGAGGCAATGGGAGGCAATGGGAGCCTAATGGGAGCCAAAGGGAGCCAATGGGACACAATGGGAGCCAATGGGAGCCAATGGGAGCCAATGGGAGGCAATGGGAGCCAATGGGAGGGATGGACTGGGAGCCAATGGGAGCCAATGGGAGGGATGGACTGGGAGCCAATGGGAGTCAATGGGAGCCAATGGGAGGGATGGACTGGGAGGCAATGGGAGCCAATGGGAGCCAATGGGAGGGATGGACTGGGAGGCAATGGGAGGCAATGGGAGCCAATGGGAGGGATGGACTGGGAGGCAATGGGAGCCAATGGGAGGGATGGACTGGGAGCCAATGGGAGCCAATGGGAGGGATGGACTGGGAACCAATGGGAGCCAATGGGAGGGGCAGACTGGGAGCCAATGGGAATCAATGGGAGCCAATGGGAGCAGCAGACTGGGAGGCAATGGGAGCCAATGGGAGCCAATGGGAGCCAATGGGAGGGATGGACTGGGAGGCAATGGGAGCCTAATGGGAGCCTAATGGGAGCCAATGGGAGGGATGGACTGGGAGCCAATGGGAGCCAATGGGAGCCAATGGAAGGGATGGACTGGGAGCCAATGGGAACCAATGGGAGCAGCAGACTGGAAGGCAATGGGAGCCAATGGGAGCCAATGGGAGCCAATGGGAGCCAATGGGAGGGATGGATTGGGAGGCAATGGGAGCCTAATGGGAGCCTAATGGGAGCCAATGGGAGCCAATGGGAGCAGCAGACTGGGAAGCAATGGGAGCCAATGGGAGCCAATGGGAGGCAATGGGAGCCTAATGGGAGCCTAATGGGAGCCTAATGGGAGCAGCAGACTGGGAGGCAATGGGAGCCAATGGGAGCCAATGGGAGGGATGGACTGGGAACCAATGGGAGCCAATGGGAGCCAATGGGAGCCAATGGGAGGGATGGATTGGGAGCCAATGGGAACCAATGGGAGCCAATGGGAGGGATGGATTGGGAGGCAATGGGAGGCAATGGGAGCCTAATGGGAGCCTAATGGGTGCCAATGGGAGCCAATGGGAGCAGCAGACTGGGAGGCAATGGGAGCCAATGGGAGCCAATGGGAGCCAATGGGAGGGATGGACTGGGAGGCAATGGGAGCCAATGGGAGGGATGGACTGGGAGGCAATGGGAGCCAATGGGAGCCAATGGGAGCCTAATGGGAGCCAATGGGAGCCAATGGGAGGGATGGACTGGGAGGCAATGGGAGCCAATGGGAGGGGCAGACTGGGAGGCAATGGGAGGCAATGGGAGGCAATGGGAGGCAATGGGAGCCTAATGGGAGGCAATGGGAGCCAATGGGAGGGATGGACTGGGAGGCAATGGGAGGCAATGGGAGCCAATGGGAGGGGCAAACTGGGAGCCAATGGGAGGCAATGGGAGCCAATAGGAGGGGCAAACTGGGAGCCAATGGGAGGCAATGGGAGGCAATGGGAGGCAATGGGAGCCAATGGGAGCCAATGGGAGCCAATGGGAGCCTAATGGGAGCCTAATGGGAGCCTAATGGGAAGCAATGGGAGCAGCAGACTGGGCGCCAATGGGAGCCAATGGGAGGCAATGGGAGCCAATGGGAGCCAATGGGAGCCAATGGGAGCCAATGGGAGCCTAATGGGAGCCTAATGGGAGCCAATGGGAGGGATGGACTGGGAGGCAATGGGAGCCAATGGGAGGGGCAGACTGGGAGCCAATGGGAGGCAATGGGAGGCAATGGGAGGCAATGGGAGGCAATGGGAGGCAATGGGAGCCTAATGGGAGGCAATGGGAGCCAATGGGAGGGATGGACTGGGAGGCAATGGGAGGCAATGGGAGCCAATGGGAGGGGCAAACTGGGAGCCAATGGGAGGCAATGGGAGCCAATGGGAGGGGCAAACTGGGAGCCAATGGGAGGCAATGGGAGGCAATGGGAGCCAATGGGAGCCAATGGGAGCCAATGGGAGCCTAATGGGAGCCTAATGGGAGCCTAATGGGAAGCAATGGGAGCAGCAGACTGGGCGCCAATGGGAGCCAATGGGAGGCAATGGGAGCCAATGGGAGCCAATGGGAGCCAATGGGAGCCAATGGGAGCCTAATGGGAGCCTAATGGGAGGCAATGGGAGCCAATGGGAGGGATGGACTGGGAGGCAATGGGAGCCAATGGGAGGGGCAGACTGGGAGCCAATGGGAGGCAATGGGAGGCAATGGGAGGCAATGGGAGCCAATGGGAGCCAATGGGAGCCAATGGGAGCCAATGGGAGCCAATGGGAGCCAATGGGAGCCAATGGGAGCAGCAGACTGGGCGCCAATGGGAGCCAATGGGAGGCAATGGGAGCCAATGGGAGGGATGGACTGGGAGCCAATGGGAGCCAATGGGAGCCAATGGGAGCCAATGGGAGGGATGGACTGGGAGGCAATGGGAGGCAATGGGAGAGGGGAACTGGGAGGGACTGGGCCCACTGGTGCGGCAGGGCGAGCAACCACGGGATCAGCCTGGACGAGATCCCCCTGGAGCGGAGGAAGAAGCTGGAGAAGGCTCGGCCGGGGATGGTGCTCAAGTAGCCCCAGGGTGAGCCGAGCCCCGCCCCCCCTCCCCCTCATTAGCATCTCATTAGCCTCCAGCAGCCTCCCCCACCCAAGGCTGCTCCGGGGGCAGCTGGAGGACCCCACAGGGGCACAAACCATAGAGAGGGGGACAGAGCGGCCCCAGTAGAGCTGCTCTGAGCAGCCATAGGGGTAACTCTGTGGTCACAGGGGCTGCTCTGGGGCCTCCGCGACGGCTTCTCTATGGTCAGAGTCCTCCAAACCGTAGAGTTCTGTGGCCAGGCAGCTGCTCTACACCTTCATGGGGCCTTTCTCTATGGTCACCAAGGCCACTGCACCATAGAGATGTGCCCAAGCAGCCACTCTGCACCTCCACAGTGCCCCTCTCTATGGTCACTGAGCCCTCCAAGCTCCCCTGTACCACCATATGGTACTTCTCTATGGTCACCGAGCCCTCCAAGCCCCTCTCTATGGTCACAGAGTCCTCCAAGCCCCTCTGTACCTCCATATGTTACTTCTCTATGGTCACTGAGTCCTCCAAGCTCCTCTCTATGGCCACTGAGTCCTCCAAGCCCCTCTGTACCACCATATGGTGCTTCTCTATGGTCACTGAGTCCCCTAAGCCCCTCTCTATGGTCACAGAGCCCTCCAAGCCCCTCTCTATGGTCACAGAGTCCTCCAAGCCCCTCTGTACCACCATATGGTGCTTCTCTATGGTCACCGAGCCCTCCAAGCTCCTCTCTATGGTCACAGAGCCCTCCAAACCCCTCTCTACGGTCACCGAGTCCTCCAAACCATAGAGAGGGGCTCCTCCACCTCTATGATCACCGACCCCTTCTCTCTCCCGCTCTCTCTCCAGCCCTGGTGCATGCTGGGACGGAGCACCCCCCCCCACCCCCACCCCCCGCCCCCCTCCCAGGGCCGATGACATCACCAGGAAGAGAGATCACGGAGAGAGATCACATGGGGCTCCCCCCAAGCCCCGCCCCCTCCCTCCTTTGCCCCTCCCACCCCTTGTGTGGATTTGAATGTAGAGAAAAATACACAATTTTGGGTCCGAACGAGGCTCATGTTTGGGGCACTTGGGGGGCAGGGGGGGGAGGGGTGGCTCACACCGTCCACTTGAGGCACCTGGAGGGAGAAAACAGGGGGTGGATGTCCCAGTACTGCCCAGTAGCCACACTGGCAGCACCAGTTCCCACTCCCAGTGCCTCCCAGTGCCCCCAGTTCCCTCTCCCAGTGCTCCGAGTGCCCATTCTCTCCATCCCAGTGGCCCCAGTTCCCCTCCCAGTGCCCTCAATGTTCCCAGTTCCCCCTCCCAGTGCTCCCAGTGCCCCCAGTTCTCCCTCCAGCTGCTCCCAGTGCCCCCAGTTCTCCCTCCAGTTGCTCCCAGTGGCCCCAGTTCCCTCTCCCAGTGCTCTGAGTGCCCATTCTCTCCATCCCAGTGGCCCCAGTTCCCCTCCCAGTGTTCCCAGTTACCCCTCCAACTGCTCCCAGAGCCCATTTCCTCCATCCCAGTGCCCCCAGTTCCCCCTCCAGTTGCTCCCAGTGCCCCCAGTTCCCTCTCCCAGTGCTCCCAGAGCCCATTCTCTCCATCCCACTGCCCCCAGTTCCCCTCCCAGTGCTCCCAGTTCCCCCAATGCTCCCAGTTCCCATTTTCTCCATCCCAGTGCCCCCAGTTCCCCCTCCAGTTGCCCCCAGTGCCCCCAGTTCCCTCTCCCAGTGCTCCCAGAGTCCACTCTCTCCATCCCAGTGCCCCCAGCTGCCCCTCCCAGTACTCCCAGTACCCCCAATAGCCCCTCCCAGTGCTCCCAGTTCCCCCTCCAGCTGCTCCCAGTGCCCCCCAGTTCCCTCTCCCAGTGCTCCCAGTGCCCATTCTCTCCATCCCAGTGCCCCCAGTTCCCCTCCCAGTGCTCCCAGTTCCCCCTCCAACTGCTCCCAGAGCCCATTCTCTCCATCCCACTGCTCCCAGTTCCCCTCCCAGTGCTCCCAGTTCCCCCTCCAGTTGCTCCCAGTGCCCCCAGTTCCGCCTCCCAGTGCACACAGTGCCCATTCTCTCCATCCCACTGCTCCCAGCTCCCCTCCCAGTGCTCCCAGTTCCCCCTCCAGTTGCTCCCAGTGGCCCCAGTTCCCCTCCCAGTGCTCCCAGTTCCCCCTCCAGTTGCTCCCAGAGCCCATTTCCTCCATCCCAGTGCCCCCAGTTCCCCTCCCAGTGCCCTCAATGTTCCCAGTTCCCCCTCCCAGTGCTCCCAGTGCCCCCAGTTCCCCCTGCAGTTGCTCCCAGTGCCCCCAGTTCCCTTCCCAGTGGCCCAAGCTCTCTTCCCAGTGCCCCCAGTGCCCCCTCCCAGTGCCCCCAGCGGCCCGACCGGGTGTCGTGGTGTGTCCCGAGGCAGCGGGGGCTGCAGAACCTGGCCCCGCAGGCCGGGCAGGCGTAGGCGCAGGGGAAGCCGCAGACGGCGCAGAAGTGCCGGGGGGGCAGGCGGGAGGGAGCCGCACAGGCCGTCACGTAGTTGGGACCCTCCGAGGCGCTCAGGTTCTATAGGGGGGGAGGGGAAAAAAAAAAAACGGGGTGAGACCCTCCCTCTGGCTCCTAATTGACCCCTCAGGGCCCTCTCTGTGGTCACCGAGTCCTCCGAGAGCTTCGATATAACCATAGAGTTCTTCTCTATGGTCACCGAGTCCTCCAAGAGCTTCGATATAACCATAGAGTTCTTCTCTATGGTCACAGAGTCCTCCAAGAGCTTCGATATAACCATAGAGTTCTTCTCTATGGTCACAGAGTCCTCCAAGAGCTTCTAAACTACCATAGAGTTACTCTCCATGGCCACCGAGTCCTCCAAGTGCTTCTATATAACCATAGAGTTCTTCTCTATGGTCACAGAGTCCTCCAAGCGCTTCTATACCACTATAGAGCTCCTCTCTATGATCACAGAGTCCCTCTCTATGGTCACTGAGTCCTCCAAGCTCTTCTAAACTACCATAGAGTTACTCTCTATGGTCACAGAGTCCTCTAAGCGCTTCTATACCACTATAGAGCTCCTCTCTATGGTCACAGAGTCCTCCAAGAGCTTCGATATAACCATAGAGTTCTTCTCTATGGTCACCGAGTCCTCCAAGAGCTTCTGAACCACCATAGAGCTCCTCTCTATGGTCACAGAGTCCTCCAAGCACTTCTATACCACTATAGAGCTCCTCTCTATGGTCACAGAGTCCCTCTCTATGGTCACAGAGTCCTCCAAGCTCTTCTAAACTACCATAGAGTTACTCTCTATGGTCACAGAGTCCTCCAAGCGCTTCTATATCACTATAGAGCTCCTCTCTATGGTCACAGAGTCCTCCAAGCGCTTCTATACCACCATAGAGTTCCTCTCTATGGTCACAGAGTCCTCCAAGAGTTTCTATACCACCATAGAGCTCCTCTCTATGGTCACAGAGTCCTCCAAGCGCTTCTAAACCACCATAGAGCTCCTCTCTATGGTCACAGAGTCCCTCTCTATGGTCACAGAGTCCTCCAAGCTCTTCTAAACTACCATAGAGTTACTCTCTATGGTCACAGAGTCCTCCAAGCGCTTCTATACCACTATAGAGCTCCTCTCTATGGTCACTGAGTCCTCCAAGCGCTTCTATACCGCTATAGAGTTCCTCTCTATGGTCACAGAGTCCTCCTAGAGCTTCTAAACCACCATAGAGCCCCTCTCTATGGTCACAGAGTCCTCCAAGCGCTTTGATACCACCACAGAGCTCCTCTCTATGGTCACAGAGTCACTCTCTATGGTCACCGAGTCCTCCAAGCTCTTCTAAACCCCCATAGAGCCCTTCTCTATGGTCACAGAGTCCTCCAAACCATAGAGAGGGGCATCCCAGCTCTATGATCACTGCCCCCTTCTCCTCCCCTCTCCAACCCCAGTGCATGCTGGGATGGAACCCAAGAACCCACCCTCTCAGGGTCCTAAACTCCGCCCCCTCAGGGTCCTAAACTCCGCCCCCTCCCGACTTTGGGGCGTGTGTCCGTCCCCCCAACCTGCTCCTCCAGCAGCGCCTGGAAGTTCTTGCGGAAGCGAAGCTTGAAGTGGTCGCCACGAGTCTTCTTCTTCTTCTTGCCTGGACGGGGGGAGACCCCAAAATAAAGTGACCCCCACAGTGCCCCACAGAGACCCCAATAGGGACCCATAGAGACCCCAACAGGGACCCATAGGGATCCCTTTATCTCCCTATTGAGCCCTAGAGCGCCCCCTAGGGACCCTTCATCATCCTATGGAGCCCCATAGGGCCCCATAGTGATCCATAGAGCCTCATAGGAGCCCCTATAACCCTCTATTGAGCCCCATAGGGACCCACAGAGACCCTTCTATGCCCCTATTGAGCCCTATAGGGACTCACAGTGCCCCATAGGAGCCCCTATAACCCTCTATTGAGCCCCATAGGGACCCACAGTGCCCCGTAGAAGCCCCTATAACTCTCTATTGAGCCCCATAGGGACCCACAGTGCCCCATAGAAGCCCCTATAACTCTCTATTGAGCCCCATAGTGACTCATAGGGACCCATAGTGCCCCATAGGACCTCCTATAACCCTCTACTGAGCCCTATAGTGACCCACAGTGCCCCCTAGGAGACCCCATAACCCTCTATTGAGCCCCATAGGGACCCACAGTGCCCCCTAGGAGACCCTATAACCCTCTATTGAGCCCCATAGGGACCCACAGTGCCCCCTAGGAGACCCCATAACCCTCTATTGAGCCCCATAGGGACCCACAGTGCCCCCTAGGAGACCCCATAACCCTCTATTGAGCCCCATAGGGACCCACAGTGCTCCATAGGAGACCCTATAACCCTCTATTGAGCCCCATAGGGACCCACAGTGCTCCATAGGAGACCCTATAACCCTCTATTGAGCCCCATAGGGACCCACAGAGACCCTTCTATGCCCCTATTGAGCCCTATAGGGACCCACAGTGCCCCATAGGAGCCCCTATGACCCTCTATTGAGCCCCATAGGGACCCACAGTGCTCCATAGGAGCCCCTATAACCCTCTATTGAGCCCCATAGGGACCCACAGTGCCTCATAGGAGCCCCTATAACCCTCTATTGAGCCCCATAGGGACCCACAGTGCCCCATAGGAGCCCCTATAACCCTCTATTGAGCCCCATAGGGACCCACAGTGCCTCATAGGAGCCCCTATAACCCTCTATTGAGCCCCATAGGGACCCACAGTGCCTCATAGGAGTCCCTATAACCCTCTATTGAGCCCCATAGGGACCCACAGTGCCTCATAGGAGTCCCTATAACCCTCTATTGAGCCCCATAGGGACCCACAGTGCCCCATAGGAGCCCCTATAACCCTCTATTGAGCCCCATAGGGACCCACAGTGCCCCATAGGAGCCCCTATAACCCTCTATTGAGCACTATAGTGCCCCATAGGGACCCACAGTGCCCTCTAGAAGCCCCTATAACCCTCTATTGAGCCCCATAGAGCCCCATAGGGACCCTTGTACCACTCCACTGCCCCATAGGGACCTACAGTGCCCCATAGGGACCCTTTCACCTCTCTACTGACCCACACGGACTCATTGTGCCCCAAGAGAGACCCTATAGGGACCTCCCCGCACCCAATAGGGACCCACAGAGACCCCAATAGGGACCCACAGAGACCCCAACAGGGACCCATAGAGACCCCAATAGGGACCCATAGAGACTCCATAGAGCTGTATAGAGACCCCAATAGGGACACATAGAGACCCATAAAGGCTCAACAGAGACTCCATAGAGCTCCATAGGGACCCCAATAGGGACCCATAGAGACCCAACAGAGCCCCAATAGGGACCCAATAGAGACCCCAATAAGGACCCATAGAGACCCCAACAGGGACCCAATAGAGACCCATAAAGCTCCATAGAGACCCCAATAGAGCTCCAAAGAGACCCCAATAGAGCTCCATAGGGACCCAATAGAGCTCCATAGGGACCCCATAGAGACCCAATAGAGCTCCATAGGGACCCCATAGAGCTCCATAGGGACCCCATAGAGCTCCATAGGGACCCCATAGAGCTCCATAGGGACCCCATAGAGCTCCATAGGGACCCCATAGAGCTCCATAGGGACCCCATAGAGACCCAATAGAGCTCCATAGAGACCCCAATAGGGACCCATAGAGACCCCAATAGGGACCCATAGAGACCCCAATAGGGACCCATAGAGACCCCAATAGGGACCCATAGAGACCCCAATAGAGCTTCACAGGGACCCCATAAAGCTTCATAGAGACCCCATAGAGCTCCACAGGGACCCCACAGAGCCCCACAGGGACCCCACAGAGCCCGATAAAGGCTCCATAGAGCTCCATAGGGACCCACTAGAGCTCCATAGAGACCTCATAGAGTTCCATAGAGCTCCATAGGGACCCCATAGAGCTCCACAGGGACCCCATAGAGACCCCAATAGGGACCCCATAGAGACCCCATAGAGCTCCATAGGGACCCCATAGAGCTCTATAGAGACCCCAATAGAGACCCACTAGAGCTCCATAGAGACCCCAATAGAGGCCCCACAGAGCTCCATAGAGACCCAATCTGACCCCGCAGGTTCCCCCCCCGTCCCGCACCGGTCTCTGCGGTGTCGGCGAAGTGCGGCAGGCGCTTTCCAGGCCGCGGCAGCCCAGCCTGGGGGTCGTCGCCGAAGTTGTCGTTCTCCAGCGCCTCGAGCTGGCGGCTGAGGCGGCGCTGCCGAGCGGCCCGGTCCAGCACCCGCCGCTGCGCCGCCTCCGGGACGCGTCCTGAGGGGAGACAAAGGGGATTAGAACCGGCCCAGAGCGATCCCGGAGCTCCCAAGCGGCGAGAGCCATACCCGACGCTTTCTTCTCCCCCATCTTAGAGCAGCCGCTTCCGCCCGCAGCGCCGCCACTTCCGGTCCAGGGCAGAGGGAGGCGCCGCCATCTTGTGTGCGTCAAAGTCGAGGGAGGCGCAGCCATCTTGGAAGTGGCGCTAAAGTCAAGGGAGGCGCCGCCATCTTGTGTGCGTCGGAGTCAAGGGAGGCGCCGCCATCTTGGAAGTGGCGCTAAAGGTCGAGGGAGGAGCCGCCATCTTGTGTGCGTCGGAGCGGAGGGAGGCGCCGCCATCTTGGAAGTGGCGCTGAAAGTCGAGGGAGGAGCCGCCATCTTGTGTGCGTCGGAGTCAAGGCAGGCGCCGCCATCTTGGAAGTGGCGCTAAAGGTCGAGGGAGGCGCCGCCATCTTGTGTGCGTCGGAGAGGGGCTGGCGCTCCCCGCCGACATCTCGAGGTCCCTGTCGCCAGCTGGAGAGGGAGGCTAAGAAGAGGGGGAGAGGAGGTGCCGTCTGGTGCGTGTCGCGGGCTCCGTGCGCGGCCCCCGACAGCCTCGCCGCCGCCTTCTGGAGTGTGTTCCCGCCGCCATCTTGAGCGCGGCGCGGCCGCCATCTTGAACGCGTCGCCGCCATCTTGAGTGCGTCCCTCTTGCCCCGCCGCCATCTTGACTATGTCGCCGCCATCTTGAGTGCGTCCTTCCCGCCTCGCCGCCATCTTGAGTGCGTCCTTACCCTCTCCGCCGCCATCTTGAGCGCGGCTCTAAAAACCCGCCCCTCCGCCATCTTGAATGCGTCCTTCCCGCCATCTTGACCGCGTCGCCGCCATCTTGAGTGCGTCCCTCCCACTCCGCCGCCATCTTGAACCCGTCGCCGCCATCTTAAGTGCGTCCCTCCCACTCCGCCGCCATCTCGACCGCGTCGCCGCCATCTTGAACGCGGCTCTAAAAACCCGCCCGGCCGCCATCTTGAGCGCGTCGCCGCCATCTTGACTGCCCCGCAGCCATCTTGAGTGTGTCCTTCCCCCGCCGCCATCTTGAATGTGTCCCTGCCGCCATCTTGAACGAGTCCCTGCCGCCATCTTGAGCGCGGCTCTAAAAACCCGCGTCGCCGCCATCTTGAATGCGTCCCTGCCGCCATCTTGAATGCGTCCCTGCCGCCATCTTGAATGCGTCCCTGCCGCCATCTTGAATGCGTCCCTGCCGCCATCTTGAACGAGTCCCTGCCATCTTGAGCGCGGCTCTAAAAACCCGCCCCGCCGCCATCTTGAGCGCGTCGCCGCCATCTTGAATGCGTCACCGCCATCTTGACTGCCCCGCCGCCATCTTGAGTGTGCCCCTGCCGCCATCTTGAGCGCGTCGCCGCCATCTTGAATGCGTTACCGCCATCTTGCATGAGTCGCCGCCATCTTGAGCGCGGCTCTAAAAACCCGCGTCGCCGCCATCTTGAGCGCGTCGCCGCCATCTTGAATGCGTTACCGCCATCTTGAGCGCGTCGCCGCCATCTTGAGCGCGTCGCCGCCATCTTGCTGGCGGCCGTGCCACGTCGCCGGGCTCGGGCCGGGCCGGGGCGGGGCGGCCCCTCTTGGCTCCCATTGGCTGCCGTTACCCCCCATTGGCCCCTCTCGCCCCCCCCCCCCCCCGGGAGCCCCTCCAGGCCCCGCGATGGCTTCTCTGCCGCTGCTGCTGCTGCTGTTCCTGGCGCTGCTGCCTCCATCTCGCTCCGCCCTGCGGCCTGGTCAGGGGGCACG
>JAUMJK010002591.1:0-29124 GCA_033558105.1 Coccyzus lansbergi
GATTGACCGTTCGGCCTATTGTGCGAGGCCGGTCTGGGGGGCGTGGCCTGTGTCGCACTTGGGCCAATGAACGTCGTTGATGGGCGTGACCTGTGGCGAGCTCGGCCTTCCGGTTGGGCGGGGCCTACCGGAAGGGGGCGGGGCGGGCCGAGCCGCCGCCGGTCCGGGATCGCGTCGCGATGTCTGCCGGCGGCTCCCTGAGCATCCGCCTGTGCTGGAGGCCGCCGAGTTCCTGGAGCGCCGGGAGCGAGGTACCGGCCCTCTTCCCACCCCCCCCCAGGCCCAGCCCAGCCCCGCGACCGGAGCTTTCCCGCGCTGACTCGCGGTTGTGTCCCCGCAGAGGCCGAGCACGGCTACGCAAGGAGCGGGACGAACCGCGGCGCCGCCTCACGGCCCGGAGCGCCCACAGGTAACGGCCCTGCGGCCACCGGGAGAATGGGACCAGTGAGCGGGGACCCAAATGCCGCGTTCCTGCACTTGGGGCACAACAACCCTATGCAGAGCTACAGACTGGGAGAAGTCCTGGCTGGAAACTGCCAGGATGGAGAGGGACCTGGGGGTGTTGGTCGACAGTGACTGACCATGAGCCAGCAGTGTGCCCAGGTGGCCAAGAAGGCCAGTTGCATCCTGGCTTGGATCAGAAATGGTGTGACCAGCAGGGCAGGGAGGTGATTCTCCCTTGGACTCAGCACTGGGGAGGCTGCTCCTCGAATCCTGTGTTCAGTTCTGGGCCCCTCAGCACAAGAAGGATGTTGAGGCTCTGGAGAGAGTCCAGAGAAGAGCAACGAAGCTGGGGAAGGGGCTGGAGAACAGGCCCTATGAGGAACGTCTGAGAGAGCTGGGGGTGTTTATCCTGAGAAGAGGAGGCTGAGGGAGACCTCATTGCTCTCTACAACTCCCTGAAAGGAGGTTGTGGAGAGGAGGGAGCTGGGCTCTTCTCCTAAGGGACAGGGGACAGGACAAGAGGGAATGACCTCAAGCTCCACCAGGGGAGGTTCAGGCTGGACATTACAAAAAAATATTTCACACAGAGGGTGATTGGGCATTGGAATAGGCTGCCAGGGAGGTGGTTGATTCCCCTTCCCTGGAGGTGTTTAAGGCACAGGTAGATGAGGTCCTGAGGACTTGGGTTAGTGTTTGATAGGAATGGTTGGACTCGATGATCCGATGGGTCTCTTCCAACCTGGTTGTTCTGTGATTCTGTGACCCTGCGGGCACTGGTCCAGAGGAGCCACTGAGGACAGGCTGAGAGAGTTGGGGTTGTTCAGCCTGGAGAAGCCTCCAGGGAGACCTTAGAGCAGCTTCCAGAGCTGAAAGGGGCTCCAGGAGAGCTGGGGAGTGGCTCTGGGTCAGGGAGGGCAGGGAGAGGATGAAGGGGAATGGTTTTCAGCTGCAAAAGGGGAGATTGAGATGAGATCTTAGGGAGAAATGTTTTGCTGTGAGGGCGGAGAGGCCCTGGCCCAGGTTACCCCATCCCTGGAGGGGTTCAAGGGAAGATTGGATGGGACTGGGAGCCCCTGGTCTATGGGAAGGTGTCCCTGCCCATGACAAAGGGTGGAACTGGATGGGTTTAAGTTCCCTTCCAACCCAACCCACTCCACAATCCCTCTGCCTGAAGCCTTCTCCTCATCCTCCCACCCAGGCTGGACCTGAAGGGGTCAGTGCAGTGAACAGCCTGTGAGTAACTTCATTCCAATTTAGTGCCACTATCCACAGCGAAAATAAATAACTCCTTGTCTTATATATCTGCAAGATGGTCATGTGAACAGTGGAAAAACCCTCCCTGACAGGTCTGTCCTGTGTCACTGTCCCCTCAGCGGCAGGACACGCGGACAGGACATCAGAGGGGGCTAAGAAGGGAGGGGGAGGGATGCTGTTCCCCTCCCGTGGTCGTGGGGACGCTTCTCCCCATCGCGTGGGGTGGGTCTGTGGCAAGAGACGATCCCCACGTCACTGGGGAAGTGGCAACGGTGCATGAGAAACAGGGACCCTGTTGTGCAAGCGGAGTGGGGACCCTGCTGCCAGCAGGCAACTGGGACCAGTAAGCTGGGGGTTTGCTGTCACTGGGCAGCTGGGGCCACCGTGTGTGGAGTGGGGATCTTATTGTCACCCTGGCCAGACAGGAGGGAGAAAACCTCCATCAGGAGAAACTCTTTCTGGGCAAACTTGGCTACAAAAGGTGTGGTCGGCCTGACGTGGCAGAGCGTTGGCTGAAGGGAGGGTGGAAGTTACGCTTTTGATTTCACGTTTGCTTGCGACAGCGTCGGGGAAGGGAAACTGTGAGGATTCTCCATAAAGAAAGCAAGATTTTTTTTTCTCATTTCCAAGCGCAGGGAATTGCTCGGGGTTTGAAAGGAAATCACCTGCTCCTCCTTTTCTTTGAAGAGAGGGAAATTCCTTGATTATCACCCCCAAAATCCATCCCAAGACCCGATGGTTGGACTCGATGATCCGGTGGGTCTCTTCCAACCTGGTTATTCTATGATTCTGTGATTCTATGAAATACTGAGGTGAATTTATCAGCTGCCTCCAGCCCCTCGAAACGGCTCCGAGGGAAACTTGGTGAAGCAGAGCAGAGTCCAAGCAGCTTCTGGACACGTCACCGCTGGCCGGTTGCTTATTTTCTCGCTGCTTTATTTTCGGCTGTTGGGCCAGGGAGGAGCTAACGGGGGCGATGTCACCAGAAATGTCACATTTTTCCTTCTCGGGAGCCAGTTGTCCTTGTGTGTGTGACGGGGCGACTGCTGAGCCTTTGAGAGCTGCCAGAAAAACAAACCCCGCCCGGAACACCCATTGAGTTTGCTTTATAGCTGGAATCCCCATGTCTCCCTCCTGCACAGGCTTTTTTGGGGCTGTTGAGATCTCCTTCTCCTCTCAAACAGGCGGAGGGTGAAGTCCCAGGTGTTGGTCGTACCTGTGCATGCTCTGAATTCCCTTTTGGGAACATTTAGAATCGTAGAATCACCAGGTTGGAAGAGACCCATCAGATCATCGAGTCCAACCATTCCTATTGAATACTAACCAATGTCCCTCAGGACCTCATCCACCCGTCCCTTAAACACCACCAGGGAAGATGAATCAACCCCCTCCCTGGGCAGCCTGTTCCAATGCCCAATGACCCTCTGTGTGAAAAACTTCCTCCTAATCTCCAGCCTAAATCTCCCCTGGTGGAGCTTGAGGCCATTCCCTCTCGTCCTGTCCCCTGTTCCTTGGGAGAAGAGCCCAGCTCCCTCCTCTCTACAACCTCCTTTCAGGTAGTTGTAGAGAGCAATAAGTTCTCCTCTTAGCCTCCTCTTCTCCAGGATAAACCCCCCCAGCTCTCTCAGCCACTCCTCATAGGGTCTGTTCTCCAGCCCCTTCACCAGCTTTGTTGCTCTTCTCTGGACTCTCTCCAGAGCCTCAACATCCTTCTTGTGCTGAGGGGCCAGAACTGACCCCAGGATTCAAGGAGCAGCCTCACCAGTGCTGAGTCCAGAGGGAGAATAACCTCCCTGGCCCTGCTGGTCACACCATTTCTGATACAAATTTAAAGCTTGTTCTTCATTTAAAGCGAATCCCTGTGTGATTCCTACAAATCCCAGGAGCAGAACTGAGCTCTTTGTGGTATTGAAAAGCCATCGGGTCACCACCTTGCTGCCCTTATCGTTAGGTTTATCGCAGTCTGTGGGAGACAGGAGCAGGATTCGAGGCAGCACTGGTGATGCTCAAGGCTTGGGGCTGACAGGTGAGGTTTTGCTTAGGGGCAGGTGCAATCCAGGCGTTCATAGAATCATAGAACAACCAGGTTGGAAGAGACCCATTGGATCATCTAGTCCAACCATTCCTATCAAACACTAAATCATGTCCCTCAGGACTTCATCTACCCGTCCCTTAAACACCTCCAGGGATGGTGAAAGGGTCTGGAAGCCCCTCTTCTCCCCTCTCGCCTTTGACTGTATCCAAGGATTCTGAGGAGCGGCTGAGAGAGCTGGAGGTGTTTCTCCTGGCGAAGAGGAGGCTGAGAGGAGACCTCATTGCTCTCTGCAACTGCCTGAGAGGAGGTTGTGGAGAGGAGGGAGCTGGGCTCTTCTCCCAAGGGACAGGACAAGAGGGAATGGCCTCAAGCTCCACCAGGGGAGGGTCAGGCTGGACATTAGGAAAAAATATTTCACAGAAAGGGTCATTGGGCATTGGAACAGGCTGCCCAGGGAGGGGGTTGATTCCCCTTCCCTGGAGGTGTTTAAGGGACGGGTGGATGAGGTCCTGAGAGACATGGGTTAGTGTTTGGTAGGAATGGTTGGACTCAATGATCCGGTGGGTCTTTTCCAACCTGGTGATTCTGTGATTCTGATTCCCGTGCTGGGAATTGCCATCTCTCCCCATGCTTTTCGTGCCCTTCTTGTGTGAGAAGCTGCTTTCTAGAGCTGCTTTTAATCAAACGCTGTGCTCTCTGCAATCTGGCTGTGTTCCTGAGCAAGGCTGGATCTGCTTGGTGCCGCCATGGAGCAGCTTCCCACTCCGAACTCAGTGGGATCAGCCCTGTCCCTGTGCCACAGGAGCTCTCGGGGCTGCGATTCCCCCAGCTCTGCCCCAACCCTGGGACTTCTCCACATTAAAACACCATTTTATGGTTTTCATGGCCTCTTTTTTGCTGCCATTTATCCCACAATTTCATTTCAGGCTGTGTCCCTTCCACCTCTTTTGCCATCCCTGGGGTACCAAGTGGCTCTGGAAGCCCCTGAGCTTTGCAGCTTTTCCAGGGAGCGTTTCCCAAGCCCACGTGTTGCTCCCGAGTCCCAGGCAAGACCGAGGAATTCATAACTTGTTCTTTCTTTTCCAGGTCAACACACAATGAGATGGAAAAGAACAGGTCAGTGCTGGAGGTTCGGTTGGAGCTGGGTTTGGTTGGACTTGGTGATCCGACGGGTCTCTTCCAGCCTGGTGGTTCTGTGATTCTATGAATTGCTGCTTTTCCAGGCTGGGGGAACCGGGATTGAGGAGCTGAGGTAGCTTTGAGGGGTTTCTTTGTGGTGTGGTCGGTGTCACCGAGCTGGAAGAAGCCCCTTGAGTCACTGATGAGCCATGATTTTTCTAGGCTCAGCTTGGCCGCAGCTCGATCCTTGCCAGGATGCGGGAGCTACAGACAGGAGCTACAGACTGGGAGAAGCCTGGCTGGAAAACTGCCAGGAGGAGAGGGACCTGGGGATGTTGATTGACAGCGACTGACCATGAGCCAACAGTGTGCCCAGGTGGCCAAGAAGGCCAAGGGCATCCTGGCTTGGATCAGAAATGGTGTGACCTGCAGGGCCAGGGAGGTTATTCTCCCTCTGGACTCAGCACTGGTGAGGCTGCTCCTTGAATCCTGTGTTCAGTTCTGGCCCCTCAGCACAAGAAGGATGTTGAGGCTCTGGAGTGAGTCCAGAGAAGAGCAACGAAGCTGGTGAAGGGGCTGGAGAACAGGCCCTATGAGGAGCGTCTGAGAGAGCTGGGGGTGTTTATCCTGGAGAAGAGGAGGCTGAGAGGAGACCTCATTACTCTCTACAACTACCTGAAGGGAGGTTGTGGAGAGGAGGGAGCTGGGCTCTTCTCCCAAGGGACAGGGGACAGGACAAGAGGGAATGGCCTCAAGCTCCACCAGGGGAGATTTAGGCTGGAGATTAGGAGGAAGTTTTTCACACAGAGGGTGACTGGGCATTGGAATAGGCTGCCCAGGGAGGTGGTTGATTCCCCTTCCCTGGAGGTGTTTAAGGCACGAGTAGATGAGATCTTGAGGGACTTGGTTTAGTGTGTGATAGGAATGGTTGGACTAGAAGATCCGAAGAGTCCCTTCCAACCTGGTTGTTCTATGATTCCTTGCTTGAAAAGACCGAGACAATTTGCAGAGCAGCCTTGCATCACTTCTGCTGCTGCCTCCTTCAGACCGGAGCTGTGTTGAAATCCGTTTGGGAACGTTGCACAAGAAAAGGGCAGTAAACGCTCCATCTTTTCCGCCCCTTTGAACAGGGCGGCTGGAGAAATGAGCTGTGTTCCGGGTAGTGATCATGCACCACTTCTTCCTTTGCTTCTTCTTGGAGATCCCATCAAATTTAAGGCACGGGTAGATGAGGTCCTGAGGGACATGGGTTAGTGTTTGATAGGAATGGTTGGACTCGATGATCTGATGGGTCTCTTCCAACCTGGTTGTTCTATGATTCTATGAAATCTTGGCCTTGACCAAAGGTGGTTGGCGCTGCCCTCAGCGCCAGGAGTGATTTGGCTTGATGCGAGGAGGGAGAGCAACAGGACACAGCATCTCTCACAAGGACAAGTGCAGTGACATGGGACAATGGGCTCTGAAGGTCCTTTGCCCACAAAACAAGCAAGTTAGCAAGCAAACCCTCAGCAAGTTTGCGGATGACACTGAGCTGGGTGGAAGTGTGGATCTGCTGGAGGGTCAGGAGGCTCCAAAGGGATCTGAACAGGCTGGATCCGTGGGCTGAGACCAACTGGATGAGGTTTAACAAGGCCAAATGGCGGATCCTGCCCTTGGGGCACAACAACCCTGAGCAGCTCCAGACTAGGAGAAGTCTGGCTGGAAAGTGCCTGGAGGAGAAGGACCTGGGAGTGTTGGTTGAACATGGGAGTGTTGGTTTAAGGGATGGGTGGACGAGGTGCTGAGGGACATGGTTTAGTGATTGATGGGAATGGTTGGACTCCATTATCCGATGGGTCTTTTCCAACCTGATGATTCTACAATTCTAAGAGAACCTCTCTGAAAACCCCGCTCTGGCCAACCCCACTAACAGAACCCTGCCAGTGCCAACCCTTGATTTTGGGGTGAGGGTACCTAATTTTGAGGTTTTTCCTTGCAAAAATCTTCCCTGCAGGGATGCTCAGCGGTCACTGCCTTGCTCCACCAACAGCTGAGGCCATTCAGGCCGATGCCACAGAGCAGCAAACCCTTGGGAATGCTCCCTTCTCCTATATTTATCATAGAATCATAGAACAACCAGGTTGGAAGAGACTCATTGGATCGAGTCCAACCATTCCTAGCAAACACTAAACCATGTCCCTCAAGATCTCATCCACCTGTCCCTTAAACACCTCCAGGGAAGGGGAATCAACCACCTCCCTGGGCAGCCTATTCCAATGCCCAGTTACCCTCTGTGTGAAAAACTTCCTCCTAATCTCCAGCCTAAATCTCCCCTGGTGGAGCTTGAGGCCATTCCCTCTCGTCCTGTCCCCTGTCCCTTGGGAGAAGAGCCCAACTCCCTCCTCTCCACAACCTCCGTTCAGGTACTTGTAGAGAGTAATGAGGTCTCCCCTCAGCCTCCTCTTCTCCAGGATAAACACCCCCAGCTCTCTCAGACGCTCCTCATAGGGCCTGTTCTCCAGCCCCTTCACCTAGAATCACTGCTCGAGGAAGTCCCTTTATCCATGGATAACCACGATGCTCCCAGCATGCGCCTGGTTTCTCTCCCGCTCGCTGCTCCCAGATTTAGGTCACGTTCTCGGGGATTGCTTGCAACATCTGCCACGGAAACACCCAACCGGCGCGGGCAGCTGCACATGGGGATTTTGCAAGTTCCTGCCTATCTTGTTTTGGGCACGTTGGGATAAACAGGTATTTGCCTACATAAAATCCTTTCTCAATTGCACTGGTGAGGCCACTCCTTGAATCTTGTGTTCAATTCTGGGCCCCTCAGCACAAGAAGGATGTTGAGGCTCTGGAGCGAGTCCAGAGAAGAGCCACGAAGCTGGGGAAGGGGCTGGAGAACAGGCCTTATGAGGAGCGTCTGAGAGAGCTGGGGGTGTTTATCCTGGAGAAGAGGAGGCTGAGAGGAGACCTCATTACTCTCTACAACTACCTGAAAGGAGGTTGTAGAGAGGAGGGAGCTGGGCTCTTCTCCCAAGGGACAGGGGACAGGATGAGAGGGAATGGCCTCAAGCTCCACCAGGGGAGATTTAGGCTAGAGCTTAGGAGGAAGTTTTTCACGGAAAGGGTCATTGGGCATTGGAATAGGCTGCCCAGGGAGGGGGTTGATTCCCCTTCCCTGGAGGTGTTTAAGGGACGAGTGGATGAGGTCCTGAGGGACATGGTTTAGTGTTTGATAGGAATGGTTGGACTAGAAGATCCAATGGGTCTCTTCCAACCTGGTGATTCTATGATTCTATGATTCTATGAAAGCAAATGAAACAGACGGACTGTGCACTTCAGGTGAATCCCAAACACCGACAGGCTCGCAGTGGAGCCTTTGCCAAGGTTGTTTTCCTGAGCAGAGGCAGGAATTGCTGCCCGGAGCGGTGCAGACCTGTCTAACCGTGCCGGCCGGGCGTCCAAGTGGTTTCCCTGTGAGATCAATGGATAAGGAGCTGACCCAAGCTGCACTTTGCAAGAGCAAAACTGAAATGTTCAGCTACGTCTGCTCAAAAGCTGGTCACCAGCACCAGAAGGTGAATGGAAAATCCTAGCTGGCCTTGCTGAGCAGAATCATAGAATCACCAGGTTGGAAGAGACCCACCGGATCATCAAGTCCAACCATTCCTATCAATCACTAACCCATGTCCCTCAGCACCTCATCCACACGTCCCTTAAACCCCTCCTGGGAAGGGGACTCAACCCCTTCCCTGGGCAGCCTCTGACAGTGACTAGTGACCCTTTCCATGAAAAATTTTTTCCTAATGTCCAGTCTGACCCTCGCCTGATGGAGCTTGAGGCCATTCCCTCTTGTCCTGTCCCCTGTCCCTTTGGAAAAGAGCCCAGCTCCCTCCTCTCCACAACCTCCTTTCAGGGAGTTGGAGAGAGCAATGAGGTCTCCCCTCAGCCTCCTCTTCTCCAGGATAAACACCCCCAGCTCTCTCAGCTGTTCCTCACAGGGCCTGTTCTCCAGCCCCTTCACCAGCTTCATGGCTCTTCTCTGGACTCGCTCCAGAGCCTCAACATCCTTCTTGTGCTGAGGGGCCACAACTGACCCCAGGATTCGAGGAGCAATCTCGAATTGCGAGTCCAGAGGGAGAACCTCCCTGGCCCTGCTGGCCACACCGTGTCTGATCCAAGCCAAGATGCCCTTGGCCTTCTTGGCCACCTGGGCCACCGCTGCCTCCTGTTCAGTTGCTCTCAACCAACACCCCCAGGTCTTTCTGTCTTGTCTGGCTGCAGCCTTCTCCCAGTGTACGGAAGCTGCCAGAGGGTAGGAAGGCATCTATTTTGGCTCAGCTTTGAAGCCCACTGCTTATCTGTGCTTGCAGGGTTGTGGAGAGGTGGGTGTTGGTCTCTTCTCCCAAGTGACAGGTGATAGGACAAGAAGGAGTGGCCTTAAGGTGCATCAGGGGAACTTTAGATTGGACATTGGGAAGAATTTCTTCACAAATAGGATTCTCAAGCACTGGCAGAGGCTGCCCAGGGAGGGGGTTGAGTCATGTTCCTTGGAGGGGTTTAAGGGACGGGTGGACAAGGTGCAGAGGGACATGGCTTAGAGATTGATGGGAATGGTTGGACTCGATGATCAGGTGGGTTTAGTAGTGGTCAAGTGCAGTTGGAGTTGATGATCTCGAAGGTCTTTTCCAAGCTAACGGCTCTGTGATTCTGTGACTGCTGCATGGGAAGCGCTCCCTGTCCCCTCCAGCATGTGGTGTGATCCTGTCCCCTCCAGCATGTGGTGTGATCTCTTGCAGGCGAGCCCACCTGCGGCTGTGTCTGGAGAGGCTGAAGGGGACGGTGCCGCTGGGACCCGACGCCGGCCGTCACACCACCCTGAGCTTGCTCACCAGAGCCAAGCTGCACATCAAGGTGAGTTGGGCCTCTCTTCGTGCCTGTGGCAGGAATCATAGAATCATAGAACAACCAACAAGAATGGAAGGGACCCGTCGGATCTTCTAGTCCAACCATTCCTATCTAACACGAAACCAGGCTGCATCCCTGCTGGGCCACTCCTTGAATCCTGTGTTCAGTTCTGGGCCCCTCAGCACAAGAAGGATGTTGAGGCTCTGGAGCAAGTCCAGAGAAGAGCAACGAGGCTGGTGAAGGGGCTGGAGAACAGGCCCTGTGAGGAGCGTCTGATAGAGCTGGGGGTGTTTATCCTGGAGAAGAGGAGGCTGAGAGGAGACCTCATTACTCTCTACAACTCCCTGAAAGGAGGTTGTGGAGAGGAGGGAGCTGGGCTCTTCTGCCAAGGGACAGGGGACAGGACAAGAGGGAATGGCCTCAAGCTCTGCCAGGGAAGATTTAGGCTGGAGATTAGGAGGAGGTTTTTCACAGAAAGGGTCATTAGGCATTAGAATAGGCTGCCCAAGGAGGTGGTTGATTCCCCTTCCCTGGAGGTGTTTAAGGGACGGGTGGATGAGGTCTTGAGGGACTTGGTTTAGTGTTAGATAGGAATGGTTGGACTAGAAGATCCGATGGGTCCCTTCCAACCTGGTTGTTCTATGATTCTGTGATCTCCTGAGCGCATGGAAGCTGGGAGCCCCTTGGCTGGTGCCCGTGGATGCATTTGGATTGCTTGGGTAGCAAAAAAACTGTGATGCGGTGATGGATACGTGTGGATGGAGCTCAGGTTGACTTCTCTCTCCTCCTTTGCAGAAGCTCGAAGACTCCGACAGGAGAGCCGTCCACCAAATTGAGCAGCTGCAGCGGGAGCAGCGGCACCTGAAGAGGCAGCTGGAGAAGCTGGGGATGGAGAGGATAAGGATGGACAGCATCGGATCCACCCTTTCTTCAGAGCCCTCGGACTCGGACAGAGGTGAGACACCCCAGCCCCAGCTCGGGGTAGAGCAGGAGTGGCTGGCGAGAGGCTGGACTGGCCCTGCTGTAGAATCATAGAATCAGAACAACCAGGTTGGAAGGGACCTATCGGATCCTCTAGTCCAACCATTCCTATCAAACACTAAACCAAGTCTCTCAGGACCTCATCCACCCGTCCCTTAAACACCTCCAGGGAAGGGGAATCAACCCCCTCCCTGGGCAGCCTATTCCAATGCCCAATGACCCTTTCTGTGAAAAACTTCCTCCTAATCTCCAGCCTAAATCTCCCCTGGTGGAGCTTGAGGCCATTCCCTCTTGTCCTGTCCCCTGTCCCTTGGGAGAAGAGCCCAGCTCCCTCCTCTCCACAACCTCCTCTCAGGGAGTTGTAGAGAGCAATGAGGTCTCCTCTCAGCCTCCTCTTCTCCAGGATAACCCCCCCCAGCTCTCTCAGATGCTCCTCACAGGGCCTGTTCTCCAGCCCCTTCACCAGCTTCGTTGCTCTTCTCTGGACTCGTTCCAGAGCCTCAACATCCTTCTTGTGCTGAGGGGCCCAGAACTGAACACAGGATTCAAGGAGCAGCCTCACCAGTGCTGAGTCCAGAGGGAGAATCACCTCCCTGGCCCTGCTGGTCACACCATTTCTGATCCAAGCCAGGATGCCATTGGCTTTCTTGGCCACCTGGGCACACTGCTGGCTCATGGTCAGTTGCTGTCGACCAACACCCTCAGGTCCCTCTCCTCCTGGCAGTTTCCAGCCAGACTTCTCCCAGTCTGTAGCTCTGCATGGGGTTGTTGTGCCCCAAGTGCAGGATGCGGCATTTGGCCGTGTTAAACCTCATCCCATTGGACACTGCCCAGCGCTCCAGCCTGTTTAGGTCCCTGTAACGCTTCCCCTTCCTCTTGCAGAGGAGATGGAGGTGGACGTGGAGAGCACGGATGAGCTCCCTGCAGACCTCGACTGGAGCAGCAGCAGCCTGAGTGACTCGGACGAGAGGGGCAGCCTGCAGAGCGTCTGTAGCGACGAGGGCTACTCCAGCGCCGGTGGCAAGAGGCTGAAGCTGCAGAGCAGCCGCAAACCTTCTCTCGGGCTGTAAGAACCCATTCCCAGCGCCCGTTGCTGTCTCCTCTTTGGATCTCGTTAGGCAGCACACGTGGCTGTCCCAACGGCCTCTTGCACATGGCACATTGACTGCATCGCCCACCAAAACGAAGCTCAAGTCTCCAAACACCTTCTAGGGCTGCGGGTGGCACCTCCACACGCAGAGCCTGGCGTCTCCTCCTAACTGAACCTCCTCTCTGCTAGGTCACACATCCCAGCCACAGTTTGAGAAGCTCTCCGCTGAGATTTTTGCCTTGCTGTCACCTCCTGGTGTTCTGGATCTGCTCTGCTTTTTCCCTGGCAACATCAAGAATGGCTGTTGAGGCCCAATCGTAGAGCTTTTGGGTTAAGGCCTGATGGCAGAGCTGGCCTCTCAGGTAATTTGGATCCAGGAGGGAGCGAAGGTGAGTGGCTAGCAGAGCGTTTTGGCCGCGTGGCATCCTGGACCAGCTGCTGGTGTGCGTGTTAGTCGCTGCCAACTTGAAATATTCCGATTACGGAGCCAGGGAACAGCGCAGCCGGGCTCGGCAGAGCCTCCGATCAACTGCCTACACTCTGGGAAGTTCCCTCTCCTGCTGAAACCCAACTAGTCCTTGTCCCCCATCCCGGGCGAGGTCCCACCTCCTGCATCCCAGCTGCGCTTCACTAGTCCAGGCTCCTGGAATCTCCTTTCCACGCTTCGTATCTCTGGGAGAAGTTTCTTCTACCTCGGTGAGATGAACAAAGCTGATGGTGGTCGTTTTAGCATGAAAAAACCCCCTCGTTTGTTTTCCCGGCCTCGTTCAGCTCAGCAATAACGTGAGGGCGAGCGGCGCAGCCTTCGGCCTCCGAGCCCAAGAGACTCCACGCGTGTCCCAAGCCCTTCTCCAGCTTCAGGGATCTTTTTTTTTGTATCCTCAGAGGAGCTCCTGAAGGATTTCAGTCACCAAAAGAAGCCGAGGAAAGGGCAGGGTCCTGACCTGAGAGCACACGAATGCGATGAAGAGTATTTATTCCTTTTTTTTTTCTAGGAAACCAATGGACTGGGAAGAACTTTCTTACGTCTTTCTGCTTTTAGAGCTGCTCAGGAAACCCTGACACTGAGGGATCTGCTCACAGAGACGTTTCTTTACACCTTTTCCATCCCAAACCTCCTACTCGAGCCCCATCGGCATCCAGCAAACTCCACTTTTCACTTTTCTCAGGGAATTCGCTTCATCCTTAAACTGTTTTTTGGATCATTTGAAGTCCTTGAGCAATAAGAGGATGGGAGATGGAGCAGGCAGGTTGCTCAAATCTCCGAAGTCTCAGCTGGTTTTGCTCCGATTGGGTTTTAGAAGAGAGAAAAATCAACGCCCTGAAGGATTTTATTGTTAAAGCAGCCGGAACATTGCGCCAACCAACGGATTTCCAGGGACCTGCGGCTCAGACGCCTTTAGGGTCGCTGAGCTCACAAGCTCCAACCCCTTCACTTTCAAAAAGAGGGGAAAAAATGCAAAAAAAAAAGATGAAAAGCACAGACAAAACAACAGAAAATCAGGCCCTGGAAGCATTTGCCATGATCCCTCCTTTGCCCTCTTGCAGAAATCACCTCAGGAATCCCCTCAAGACGTGGATTTTGCTCCCTTGGCACAGGGCAGGATGATTCCAAGCATTGGGAAAGCTTAGTGGGAGGGAGGAGCTGGGAGGGCTTTGGGGTTGTTCACACTGAGCGAGGCTGAAGGCTTCAGAAATTTCTCTTTTTCCCAAAGTTGTGCCTTTAGGAGGTCGATAGTTTCCCTTTTTTCCTCTCTGTCCCACTGCGAACAAAGAATTCTTGGTGCTGTTGGCACATCCCCCTCCCCAGGCTGAGGACCGAGGAGCCTCCAGGGCGATGCCCTAACCTGGAAAGCCGACGAGCGTCCGTCTCCGGTGGCTTTTGGTCTCTCCGGGTCCTCCAGCTCTGCGAGATTCACAGCTCCACCAGCATTCCTCGGAAATAAGCTACAGGAAGGACCTTTTTGGAGGTTGGGCTCAAATACGTTGACGGGAGAAGCTGCTTGGGTTTGGGACCGACACTTCGATTGGTGCTTTTTGCATCTTTTCTCTTGTTTTTAGCTTCCTGAGCGGCATCGGCTTCACTTTAGGCAGCAACTGGGAGAATCCCAAGCCTGGTTTTTTTCAGTCCCTGCTGCAACTCCCACGTCCGAGGCCTCCGATGGGGCTTTTTCTTCTTGTTAGCACTGGCGTTTTTAGAAATTCGGTGGTCGCCAGCCCTTCGCTGTGGCCGCTCAGAGTCGTTCGACTCTTTTAGCCAATAAATTATTTCCTCAGGAAAGAGCTGGTGGTGCTGGTTGCGGCCTCGGGAAGCGACGGGGAGGCTGGGGCAGGGGGAACTGGAGCTGCAGTTGGGATCCTCTCGATGGCAAAGGAGTTGGGCTCCTTCCAGGGGAAGGAGAGCGAGCTCAGAGCCTCCAACCCCCAAAAGTTGTTTTAAGCAGTCAGGTTTGCTTCTGTGTGACCCCAACTCCCTGCTGGCTGCGACTCTGCAGCATTCCAGGCTTGGAAGGAGCCGCCTGGAGGAAAAGGACCTGGGGGTGCTGCTCAACAGCAGCTGAATGTGAGCAGCAGTGGCCAGAATGACAGTTGTCGTGCCCCAATCCCATCCCTTTCCATTGGTTAAAGAAACCAAGTGAAAACTTGGCACACGGGAGGCCAAAACCTCTTTAAAGGATCAGAGAAGCCGACTGGGATCTCCTTTCCTTATCCCTTCCCTTTCCCGTTCCCTTTGGTGTCCCTTACCCTCCTTTTCCTTTCCCTTTCTCTGTCCCTTCCCTATCCTATCCCTTCCCATTTCGTATCCCATCCCTATCTCTTCTCTTTCCATTCCATGTCTCTTCCCTTTCCTCTCCCTGTCTCTTCCCTTTCCTTTCCTTTCCCTATCCCATCCCTTTCCTTTCCCTGTCTCATCCCTAGCCTGTCCCTGTCCCTTCCCTTTCCCTGTCTCTCCCCTGCCCCTTCCCTATCTCTTTCCCTCTCCCATCCCTATCTTTTTCCTCTCCCTTCCATCTCCCATCCCCTCTCCCTATCCCTTCCATCTCCTTTTCCTCTCCCATCTCTTCTCTTTCACATCCTTCTCCCTTCCCTCTCCTTTCTCTGTCCCATCCCTCTCCCTTCCCTTTCCCTATCTCTTTGTCTCTCCCATCCCTATACTTTTCCTCTCCCTTCCCATCTCTTCTCTTTCACATCCTTCTCCTTTCCCTCTCCTTTCTCTGTCCCATCCCTATCCCTTCCCTTTCCCTCTCCCATCCATCCTCCATCCCTTTCCCGCTCCCTCTTAGAGGAGGGTCTGTGAAACAACTGTATAGTCAAAACCATCTCAAAGGGTGAATTTTTAATTTTACCTACAAAATCTGCTAAAATAACATGTCTACACCAGATACCATGATCTGTTGTAAAGACACCCAAGCCAGTCATATATGGGCTGGCTTTAAATAATGAAAGGAATCTAGCCTAAGGAGTCACGAGCTTAGCCAGGTTAAGAAATCGGATAAATTGGCTCATTACAAGCTTCCCAGTTTGCTAGTCGGCCAGTTCTTGTGCCTGAGACACTTTGCACAGGTCTAGCTGAGACCTATCTGCAGTGTGATATATCATCTGTTTGTTTGGCTTCAAGTGTGCAGGAGGGATGGAAATGGAGTTACTGGGATTGCTGGAGCTGAGCCCCAAAATAATGGGAAGGGACAAGAGTTGTGGGGCTCCTGGAGCTGAGCCCCAAGGTGACTGAGGAGGGAATGGGGTGACTGGGGAGGCTGGAGTTGAGCCCTAAAGCAGTGGGGACAGAAGGGAATGGGGGTGACTACGGTTGGACTCGATGATCCGGTGGGTCTCTTCCAACCCAGTTGTTCTATGAGTCTATGAGTCTCTGATTCTCCTTTCCCTCTCCCCTCCCTCTCCGCCCCCCGCGGGTCGCTGTCCAGGGCAGGTGGTGCTGAACGCGGGGCCCTCTCTCTCCTCTGCAGCCCCACACGAGGGACTTTGCTCCCACCTCAGCTCCTCAGTCCTGCTTATTCACACCTGGTTTCACACCAAGAGGCTCATACCAGGTTGGAGAGGAGCAAGGGGGCGTCCCCCACCACCTATCGTGCTTTCAGGCTCATGTTCAGCTGCTCTCAAAACAGCTCTGTTGGTGTTTCAGCTACACAAGGGGCTCTTCCCACTCCCTCCAACCTTTGAGACCTCCAGGAAAAGAAGGGAAGGGAGCAGGTTGGTTGCCAATGTGATGACTGAGCCCATTCAGCTCTGCCCGGCTCTCACTATCTTTTTGTCCAACATCACTGTGGCTTTTTAAGCCTTTTTTTTCCACAGGCTAAGCCCAGCTGCAGTGTAGAGACCATGATCTGCAGCACTGCTCTCAACCCTGCTTCTTTTATTCATTTTTGCTAGATGGATTCTTTTACTTTTGCTCTATTTAAAGCCTGAGAGCCTGGTCCGTGGAAATTTTTCCACTCTGCCTAAAGCATCACAGTCCCAGGTAAGGTTCACATTCGCAAGATAAGTAGAACTTGCAGTCACACACATTTACTCTCTCATGGGGATGTCGTCAGGAAACAGTCATGGAGCAATAATTCCAGGACAAATTGTTCTTTTTCCTCTCACGCTTTATTTCGAACGAGCCTGCCTTATTCACTAACAGCCCAGGAACCCTTCCGCGCGGCCAGCGCAGACACCAGCAGCCCCCGCCCCAGCGTTCTTTGGTTAGAAAACAGGCTTTTAAAAAATAAAGTCACCCTTCCACTAGCAAAACCCCAGCTTAGCTGCACACTAGGAGAACTCGTCACAACAGATCTGCTGCTGCCCAGGGCCCTGCATGGGCTGGTAACAGACACGCGGCTTTTGTTCAAGTGAAAAAAAAGCCTCCAGAAGAGTTTAACTCTCCTTGAAAACCTCCAGAGAGGAGATTTTCTGTGAGTCAAATGCCAGCAGTCCAGGCAGACTGAGCATTTGTGAGAACAGAACCATGAAGGCCGTTGATTTGCACTCTCTGCTTCCCAGGGGATGGCCCCGAGCTCCCAGGGAACCAGATTCATCTTCCTAGAAAAGGCCTGAACCGCAAAGCAGCCGCGCGAGCACGAGGAGGCCAGAGGAGCGCAGACGCTTACACCTTAGTAGAGCTACTTCGCACACGCTTCAGCTTCAAATAAATATCTATGACCTCAGAACGGGAAGAAAAACTCCGCTTCCAGTACAATAAGTTAAAAGATTGCGTTTTTCTATCGGCCTGTTCGGGAGTCGAGTGCGGAATGTCACCGGCAGTGCTGAGTCCCACCTTAAGCGGTTAAGGCTTTCAGTTCTTTGGGTTTCAACAGCTTCTTGGCCGCGATGATGGTGTTTTTCATCAGCATGGCCACCGTCATGGGCCCGACTCCTCCAGGGACAGGAGTGATGTAGCTGGCTTTCTTCTTCACGCCTGCAGGAATCATAGAAAAACCAGGTTGGAAGAGACCCATCGGATCTTCTAGTCCAACCATTCCTATCAAACACTAAACCAAGTCCCTCAAGACCTCATCCACCTGCCCCTTAAACACCTCCAGGGAAGGGTAATCAACCCCCTCCCTGGGCAGCCTATTCCAATGCCCATTGACCCTTTCTGTGAAAAACTTCCTCCTAATCTCCAGCCTAAATCTCCCCTGGTGGAGCTTGAGGCCATTCCCTCTTGTCCTGTCCCCTGTCCCTTGGCAGAAGAGCCCAGCTCCCTCCGCTCTACAACCTCCCTTCAGGTAGTTGTAGAGAGTAATGAAGTCTCCTCTCAGCCTCCTCTTCTCCAGGCAGAATCCAGAGCAACCACACCTACCACAGGGCTGGGAGCAGGGAGCTGTGACCACTCTAATGCTGCTAAAACCCCTTCAAGATTACAAACTAGAGGAACAGTTTGCTCAAGGTGGATGTTTTTCCCTGTTTTTCAGGGCAGAAGAGAGCACATCACCCTCTGTGCATCCCCTGCGAAGCACAAGCTGGGGGTAAAGCAAAAAGCAAGGTCTAAAGGCTGAATTCAAGAGGACAGAAGCGGCAAGTCCGAGACTAAACTCTCTCCTTCTGGAGAGAGTCCAGAGAAGAGCAACGAAGCTGGGGAAGGGGCTGGAGAACAAGAGTGGCTGAGAGAGCTGGTGGTGTTTATCCTGGAGAAGAGGAGGCTGAGAGGAGACCTCATTGCTCTCTGCAACTCCCTGAGAGGAGGTTGTGGAGAGGAGGGAGCTGGGCTCTTCTCCCAAGGGACAGGACGAGAGGGAATGGCCTGAAGCTCTGCCAGGGGAGATTTAGGCTAGAGATTAGGAGGAAGTTTTTCACAGAAAGGGTCATTGGGCATTGGAATAGGCTGCCCAGGGAGGGGGTTGAGTCACCTTCCCTGGAGGTGTTTAAGGGACGGGTGGATGAGGTGCTGAGGGACATGGGTTAGTGTTTGATAGGAATGGTTGGACTTGGTGATCCGATGGGTCTCTCCTAATCTCCAGCCTAAATCTCCCCTGAGATGTTCTGCATGTTTTTATTTAAAACCAGAGATACAAGTGATGAATTGGAGTAGAAGCAAAGCCTTCTGGCTGTGTATGGAGCACCCTAGGTGTGTGTTTAATGCTCTGGAAATGAGCTGCGGGGCCTTTCCTTACCTTCAAAATCCACATCCCCAACCAGGCGCGATCTGGCGGTGACGGGATCCTGCACTCTCGTTATCCCCACGTCGATAACCGCAGCTCCTTCTTTGATCATATCGGCCGTGATCAGGTTGGGGATCCCTGTGGGAAGAATGAAACCACATGCTGCTGAAGAGTCCCCTTGCTCCTCCTCACCTCATCCGAAAATCTACCCACAGCCACACAATCCCACGCTGCTCCTTTAAGTTCAGCTCAGTTGGATATTTGTATATTATGTATAACTTCAGAGCATAAAAAGATGGAATCCACCCACAGAAAGAGGCCTGGCAAAGCACCTGGAGCAAAGCACCCTCTCCAAATTGAAGCCTTTCCAGCTCTGAAGTTTGTGGCTGTGTGTTCACACAGCTCCAGCTGTATTTCCGCTCAACTGGAGCAAGGACCGAGAGCAGCCAGCAGTGTGCCCAGGGGGCCAAGAAGGCCAAAGGTATCCTGGCTTGGATCAGAAATGGTGTGACCAGCAGGGCCAGGGAGGTGATTCTCCCTCTGGACTCAGCACTGGTGAGGCTACTCCTCGAATCCTGGGGTCAGTTGTGGCCCCTCAGCACAAGAAGGATGTTGAGGCTCTGGAGCGAGTCCAGAGAAGAGCCACGAAGCTGGTGAAGGGGCTGGAGAACAGGCCCTATGAGGAGCGTCTGAGAGAGTTGGGGGTGTTTATCCTGGAGAAGAGGAGGCTGAGAGGAGACCTCATTACTCTCTACAACTACCTGAAAGGAGGTTGTAGAGAGGAGGGAGCTGGGCTCTTCTCCCAAGGGACAGGACAAGAGGGAATGGCCTCAAGCTCCACCAGGGGAGATTTAGGCTGGAGATTAGGAGGAAGTTTTTCACATAGAGGGTCATTGGGCATTGGAATAGGCTGCCCAGGGAGGTGGTTGATTCCCCTTCCCTGGAGGGGTTTTAGGGACGGGTGGACGAGGTCCTGACGGATATGGGTTAGTGTTTAATGGGAATGGTTGGACTCGATGATCCGATGGGTCTCTTCCAACCTGGTTGTTCTATGATTCTATGATTCAGCCAGGGCTGTAAAAACCCCAACAAGACAGGGAGAGAGGAGCAGGGAGTAGCAGCTTGGGGCTGCTCCACCCTTTCAGGGAGGGCTGTGTCGTTCTGGTTCTGCCACATCCTGCCTCCCACGCGTGGTTAACTCTTTCATACAAGCCTCCCTCCCATCTGCTGATTGCCTTTGGTAATTTACATTTCTGCTCACAGCACTTCTGTCCTCATTACATGCATCAACAACTTCCACTCCAACATCACTCTCGTTTTTTTTCCCAGCACTTGGCCTCTTCAGTCCCCATTTCATAGAATCACCAGGCTGGAAAAGATCCACTGGATCATTGAGTCCAACCATTCCTATCAAACTCTGAATCATGTCCCTCAGCACCTCATCCACCCGTCCCTTAAACCCCTCCAAAGAAGGGGACTCAACCCCCTCCCTGGGCAGTCTCTGACACTGCCCAATCACCCTTTCCATGATTTTTTTTTCCTAATGTTCAGCCTAAACCTGCCTTGGTGGAGCTTGAGGCCATTCCCTCTCGTCCTGTCCCCTGTCCCTTGGGAGAAGAGCCCAGTTCCCTCCTCTCCACAACCTCCTCTCAGGGAGTTGCAGAGAGCAATGAGGTCTCCTCTCAGCCTCCTCTTCTCCAGGATAAACACCCCCAGCTCTCTCAGACGCTCCTCACAGGGCCTGTTCTCCAACCCCTTCACCAGCTTCGTTGCTCTTCTCTGGACTCTCTCCAGAGCCTCAACATCCTTCTTGTGCTCAGGGGCAAGAACTGAACAAACCACATCTTCTCCCCTCCTTCCCTACAGGTTCACACCTCGATTCTGCTCAAAATCAGCCCAGATCCTTTGCTGATGAGCTTCCTCCACGCTAAGAGTTTGGCTTGGAGAGAAGCAAACCTCTGAGCGATTCCTTGTGCCCAGGAGATGGTGCTGCAGCTCTCCCTCAGCCTGTCTCTAGGTAAGTAGATGCTATCTCAGTATTTTATTCCCCTCTGCATATAGAATCACCCTTTTGGAAAAGACCCACCGGATCATCAAGTCCAACCATTCCTATCACAATATAGATCCTGATCTGAGCAGCTCCTCCCTAGTGCACCAAACCCTCCTGCCAGATGTTATTTTACATTTAAAGGCAGAGCTACAATCAGCTTTGCTAGTGGGATCCAGTGTGTGTCTTCTAGGCTCAACCACAGGATAAACCAGGTAGCTCAAGCATAGAATCATAGAACAACCAGGTTGGAAGAGACCTATCAGATCATCGAGTCCAACCATTCCTATCAAACACTAACCCATGTCCCTCAGCACCTCATCCACCCGTCCCTTAAACCCCTCCAAGGAAGGTGAATCAACCACCTCCCTGGGCAGCCTCTGACACTGACCAATCACCCTCTGTGTGAAAAACTTCCTCCTAACCTCTAGCCTCAATCTCCCCTAGTGGAGCTTGAGGCCATTACCTCTCGTCCTGTCCACTGGCACCTGGGAGAAGAGCCCAGCTCCCTCCTCTCCACAACCTCCTTTCAGGGAGTTGTAGAGAGTAACGAGGTCTCCCCTCAGCCTCTTCTCCAGGATAAACACCCCCAGCTCTCTCAGACGCTCCTCATAGGGCCTGTTCTCCAGCCCCTTCACCAGCTTCATTGCTCTTCTCTGGACTCACTCCAGAGCCTCAACATCCTTCTTGTGCTGAGGGGCCCAGAACTGAACACAGGATTCAAGGAGCAGCCTCACCAGTGCTGAGTCCAGAGGGAGAAGAACCTCCCTGGCCCTGCTGGTCACACCATTTCTGATCCAAGCCAGGATGCCATTGGCCTTCTTGGCCACCTGGGCACACTGCTGGCTCATGGTCAGTCGCTGTCGACCGACACCCCCAGGTCCCTCTCCTCCTGGCAGTTTTCCAGTCAGGCTTCTCCCAGTCTGTAGCTCTGCATAGGGTTGTTGTGCCCCAAGTGCAGGACCCAGCATTTGGCTGTGTAAGACCTCATCCCATTAGACTCTGCCCAGCGCTCCAGCCTGTTTAGGTCCCTAAGCAGCACCTTGCTTGCCCTCCTAACCCTTGCTTAGTGCCCTGACAGCATCGCAATCCCCTGCGATTCCTGAGCTGCTTCAGACACAACGGCCCAGGACATTTGGTCCCAACAGGATCATAGAATCATAGAATAACCAGGTTGGAAGAGACCCATCGGACCATCGAGTCCAACCGTTCCCATCAATGATCAATGATTGTCTCCTGCAAGCACCGATTCCTATCAGAAACACCAGGCAGCATCCTCTGTGCCCTCCTCTGCGTGGTTAGAGCCGGGTCCTACCTGCTGCTGCTACCACAATATCAGCGCGGATCGTGTGCTGCTTCAGCTGCTCCTTGGGAGTGTAGCGGTGAGATATTGTGACTGTGGCATCGCCTGCAAGAGAGGTTACACAGAGCTTTAACTCCCTCGCGTTACCCAAACCCAGCCCCTTCTCTAAACCCTCCATTTCAAACCCACCCGTGTATTTATCAGGAACACCAGAGCCTGATAAACCCAAGGGAACGAAGCTGGTGAAGGGGCTGGAGAACAGGTCCTATGAGGAGCGGCTGAGAGAGCTGGGGGTGTTTATCCTGGAGAAGACCTCATTACTCTCTACAACAACCTGAAAGGAAGTTGTGGAGAGGAGGGAGCTGGGCTCTTCTCCCAAGGGACAGGGGACAGGACGAGAGGGAATGGCCTCAAGCTCCACCAGGGGAGGGTCAGGATGGACATTAGGAGGAAGTTTTTTCCAGAAAAGGTCATTGGACATTGGAACAGGTTGCCCAGGGAGGTGGTTGATTCCCCTTCCCTGGAGGTGTTTAAGGGACGGGTAGATGAGGTCCTGAGCGACATGGTTTAGTGTTTGATAGGAATGGTTGGACTCGATGATCCAGTGGGTCTCTTCCAACCTGGTTCTTCTATGATTCTATGAAAGACTTCATAAAGAGAAAATTTATTCTTTTTAATGGTAATGGGGGGAAGTTACGCTACTTAACCACAACTATAAAGAATTTCAAGAAAAAAATGATGCTAGAATTTCAGATTAACAGCAGCAAGTTGTGTTTGTTTTAATCAGATGTCTACATAGTTCTAGTGGAGAAGAAACAGCAGTGAAGGATTTGCTGTTTGATAGCAGGTTTTCATCCAGGCAAGAGTGCATGAAGGGGAAGTCAACAACAAACACTAAGTGTTCACAATTTCTATGCCCTGGAAATGTTCAAGGCCAGGTTGGATGGGACCTTGAGCAGCCTGATCCACTGGGAGGTGTGTCGGCCCATTGCAGGGGCAGTTGGAATTAGTGATCTTTAAGGTCCCTTCCAACCCAAACCATTCTATGATTCTATTTATCAGCAACACCAGAGCCTGATAAACCCGAGAGAACAGCGCATGGAGCCAGAGGGCAGGATCTGGTATGGAAGAGGACAAGGACCCAACTGGTTTAGAATCATAGAATCATAGAACAACCAGGTTGGAAGGGACCCATCGGATCTTCTAGTCCATTCCTATCAAACGCTACACCAAGTCCCTCAGCACCTCATCCACCCGTCCCTTAAACACCTCCAGGGAAGGTGACGCGGCACACCGAGGGTTCCAAGGCCAACAAGCTCCTACCTCCCGGGCGCTCGTGCCTGCCGTCCGTGTGCAGTAACATGGCAATGGGCATTCCCACGTTCTTCGACCTGCCAGCCACCACCACATTCTTCCCCAGCGTTGGGATGCCTGCAGAGGACCAGAAAAAGGAGTTTTAAAACAAAAACAAGCTGCAGTTACACAGCAGACAGCAGCCAAATAGCGCAGCACAGAATCATAGAATCAACCAGGTTGGAAGAGACCCACTGGATCATTGAGTCCAACCATTCCCATCAAACACTAACCCATGTCCCTCAGTACCTCGTCCACCTGTCCCTTAAACCCCTCAGCAGCTTACCAGTCCTCTTGATGATCTCCCACACTCCCCAGGGAGTAGCAGGCAGCATGGAGTACTGGTCAAGGCACATGCGCCCCACGTTTATCACGTGAAAGCCGTCGACGTCTTTGTCCGGACTCACAGCGTTGCATATCTTGCGCTCATCGATGTGTTCTGGAAGAGAACAAAAAGCTTTAGCCCTGAGGGATCAGTCCAAAACCTGCTTTGAAGTCAGTCATAGAATCATAGAATCACCAGGTTGGATGAGACCCATCAGATCATTGAATCCAACCATTCCTATCAAACACTAAACCAAGTCCCTCAGGACCTCATCTACCCGTCCCTTAAACACCTCCAGCAAAGGTGAATCAACCACCTCCCTGGGCAGCCTGTTCCAATGCCCAATGACCCTTTCCGTGAAAAACTTCCTCCTAATCTCTAGCCTAAATCTTCCCCTGGTGGAGCTTGAGGCCAATCCTCTTGTCCTGTCCCCTGTCCCTTGGGAGAAGAGCCCAGCTCCCTCCTCTCCACAACCTCCTTTCAGGTTGTTGTAGAGAGTAATGAGAGAGAGTCAGAGACCTGAGCCACAGCACCAGCCCTGCCAGAGCTTGGAAGCCTGAAACTGCTCAAGATTCCAGCGAGCTCAAGGCCAACGGTTCCCAGTAGAAGGGGACTCGAACCACTTTGGGGACTACAGCATCACTGGCGCAAAGAAAATTATTGGACAGCCTCATTGTCACAACCAAGTTCAAGCTTCTGGCTCTGGAAGTTGATAATCATAGAATCATACAACAACCAGGTTGGATGAGACCCACCAGATCATCGAGTCCAACTATTCCTATCAAAATCCCCCCCCAGGAACAAATGTCTGTGGCTCCCAACAAATTACACAGGCAGCAGCAGGATGGAGAAGCTGCATGGGCTTCTTCACTCTGCTTCGTGGCACAGGACAGCCCCTGCGCTGCTGCTCCTGGCTCAGGCAAACCCTGAAAAGCTTTAACGGGAAAGGGAAACGGGTACAGATCCGGCTCCTCACCCGGTAACGGCAGCTGCACCAACAGCCCATCCACATTGGCATCGTTATTGAGATTGCCGATCAAGTCCAGGAGCTCTTCTTCAGTAATCGAGGCTGGTCTGAGGATGGTTTCACTGCTGATTCCTGCAGGATGATTGAAAGCAACACGTTAGAACCTCGTGTGCACAAGCAAGAGAGCAAATTCCTTCATCCCTGCAGATTTGAGCTGCCCCATTTCATTATTCTATCAAATCTGGCAGTCCCCAAGGACTTCGTGCAGTCATAAGAATCTTCCAGGCTTGAGACCTTCCTGAGCCGTGCAAGGTTTCATAGAATCATAGAACAACCAGGTTGGAAGAGACCTATCGGATCATCGAGTCAAACCATTCCTATCAAACACTAACCCATGTCCCTCAGGATCTCATCCACCCGTCCCTTAAACACCTCCAGGGAAGGGGAATCAACCACCTCCCTGGGCAACCTATTCCAATGCCCAATGACCCTCTGTGTGAAAAACTTCCTCCTAATCTCCAGCCTAAATCTCCCCTGGTGGAGCTTGAGGCCATTCCCTCTCGTCCTGTCCCCTGTCCCTTGGGAGAAGAGCCCAGCTCCCTCCTCTCTACAACCTCCTCTCAGGTAGTTGTAGAGAGTAACGAGGTCTCCTCTCAGCCTCCTCTTCTCCAGGATAAACACCCCGAGCTCTCTCAGACGCTCCTCATAGGGCCTGTTCTCCAGCCCCTTCCCCAGCTTCATTGCTCTTCTCTGGACTCTCTCCAGAGCCTCAACATCCTTCTTGTGCTGAGGGGCCCAGAACTGAACACAGGATTCAAGGAGCAGCCTCACCAGTGCTGAGTCCAGAGGGAGAAGAACCTCCCTGGCCCTGCTGGTCACACCATTTCTGATCCAAGCCAGGATGCCCTTGGCCTTCTTGGCCACCTGGGCACACTGCTGGCTCATGGTCAGTCGCTGTCGACCAACCCCCTCAGGTCCCTCTCCTCCTGGCAGTTTTCCAGCCAGGCTTCTCCCAGTCTGTAGCTCTGCATAGGGTTGTTGTGCCCCAAGTGCAGGACTCTGCATTTGGCCGTGTTAAACCTCATCCCATTGGACTCTGCCCAGCGCTCCAGCCTGATTAAAGACTATCAGTATTGATCTAATGATCTGCAAATGATTATTGGAAAGCAGAGAAGCTCCGAGCCAGGGAGGGCTGGGAGAAACCCAGAGTGTAACCACACATCCTGAAGGGCCTCTTGACACAGTGAGGAGGAGACGTTGACCATAACAGTGGTGTCAGCAGCACACAATCCATGATAAAATGAAACAGTTTATTGCCTCTAAGCCCTTTCAGCACAATTCCTCAGAGCAAACTTGGCAGGACCTCATTTTATAAGACTGGAAGGAATCGGAGACTGCAGAGCGATGACCACATCTCAAGCAGTGAAGGAGTGAAGGCAAATCGGAGCCTTGTCTGTGCTTTTATGGCCCTGGGAAGGCTGCGAATCCCAACTACAGAGCCTGGTGTTGCCCTAAAGAACAAGGATGAGCTGCCGTGCGGCTGAGGTTGGAAAAGCTGCAGGGAGGCACATCCCAGAATGCTTCTCCCCCAGCCTTCAGCACAGAGAGCTCCAGATTAAAGCAAGATAAAACCGTTACTTCGTTCACTTTTTGAGAACACAGTGCAGGACGTACCCACATCAGCAGCAGCTTTGGTTTTGTTCAGGACGTAGGAGTGACTGGCGGGATTTTCCCCGACAAGAACGACGCTGAGGTGAGGTCTCTTGTTTCCAGCCGCTACCCACTGCTCGACCTCGTGACGGGCTTCCTGCCTGATCTGCCGGGCCAGCTTCCTTCCAGAAATCACAACCGCTTCGTTTCTGCAACGGAGAGAGCGTTACCAAAGCGATCAGCATCGTTAGCACCTTCAAATCAGACAGACTGGGAGAAGTCTGGCTGGAAAACTGCCAGGAGGAGAGGGACCTGGGGGGGTTGGTCGACAGTCAACTGACCATGAGGCAGCAGTGTGCCCAGGTGGCCAAGAAGGCCAAGGGCATCCTGGCTTGGATCAGAAATGGTGTGACCAGCAGGTCCAGGGAGGTGATTCTCCCTCTGGACTCAGCACTGGTGAGGCTGCTCCTCGAATACTGTGTCCAGTTCTGGGCCCCTCAGCACAAGAAGGATGTTGAGGCTCTGGAGTGAGTCCAGAGAAGAGCAACAAAGCTGGGGAAGGGGCTGGAGAAGAAGGATGGTGAGGAGCGTCTGAGAGAGCTTGGGGTGTTTCTCCTGGAGAAGAGGAGGCTGAGAGGAGACCTCATTGCTCTCTACAACTGCCTGAAAGAAGGTTGTGGAGAGGAGGGAGCTGGGCTCTTGTCCCAAGTGACAGGACGAGAGGGAATGGCCTCAAGCTCCACCAGGGGAGGGTCAGGCTTGACATTAGGAAAAAATATTTCATGGAAAGTGTCACTGGTCCCTGTCAGAGGCTGCCCAGGGAGGGGGTTGATTCCCCTTCCCTGGAGGGGTTTAAGGGACGGGTGACCAAGGTGCTGAGGGACATGGGTTAGTGATTGATGGGAATGGTTAGACTTGATGATCTGGTAGGTCTTTTCCAACCTGCTGATTCTGTGATTCTGTGATCGAGCACAGCACGAAGCTCACACAAGCAGGTCCCATGCCCTCCCCTGCCCAAGCAATCGTTGCCGCTGCTCCAGCCATCCCTGAGGCTGCTAATGCTGGGCTGGGGGACACAGTTTGCCCCCATCCTGAGAGCCTAGAGCAGAAGGGCATCTACATCTCAAACCAACTCAGAACAGCTCCTCACACACATTCCGGCTCTAAATCGGTAACGGGAATACACAGCCACTGCCTGACACATTCCAGGCAACTAGACACCCTGCAGCATATGGAAAGGCTAGTGTGGGGTGGGGGGAAGGCTGCAGAAGGGACTGGGGGTGCAGGGGCCTCGAGGTGGGGAGAATCGAGAGGAGAGATGGGAGGAAGATGGGAGACACTTGGGGGGATGTGAGAGGGTCTCTAGGGGGAGGGGAGAGCTCTGGGGGGGACGTGAGGAGGAAGGGGATGCCCCCTGCGTAGGAGGGGATGTGAGTGAGGGAGGGTGATGAAGGGGAGCCCTGGAAGGGCTGTGGGGGAGGTTTAACACGGCCAAATGCCGCGTCCTGCACTTGGGGCACAACAACCCTATGCAGAGCTACAGACTGGGAGAAGTCTGGCTGGAAAACTGCCAGGAGGAGAGGGACCTGGGGGTGTTGGTCGACAGCGACTGACCATGAGGCAGCAGTGTGCCCAGGTGGCCAAGAAGGCCAAGGGCATCCTGGCTTGGATCAGAAATGGTGTGACCAGCAGGGCCAGGGAGGTGATTCTCCCTCTGGACTCAGCACTGGGGAGGCCGCTCCTTGAATCCTGTGTTCAGTTCTGGGCCCCTCAGCACAAGAAGGATGTTGAGGCTCTGGAGAGAGTCCAGAGAAGAGCAACAAAGCTGGTGAAGTGGCTGGAGAACAGGCCTTATGAGGAGCGGCTGAGAGAGCTGGGGGTGTTTATCCTGGAGAAGAGGAGGCTGAGGAGAGACCTCATTACTCTCTACAAGTACCTGAAAGGAGGTTGTAGAGAGGAGGGAGCTGGGCTCTTCTCCCAAGTGACAGGGGACAGGACAAGAGGGAATGGCCTCAAGCTCCTCCAGGGGAGATTTAGGCTGGAGATTAGGAGGAAGTTTTTCACACAGAGGGTCACTGGGCATTGGAATAGGCTGCCCAGGGAGGTGGTTGATTCCCCTTCCCTGGAGGGGTTTAAGGGACAGGTGGATGAGGTGCTGAGGGACATGGGTTAGTGTTTGATGGGAATGGTTGGACTCGATGATCCAGTGGGTCTCTTCCAACCTGGTTGTTCTATGATTCTATGAAGGGGAACCCCTAGGTGGGGGGCCCTAGGAGGGGACGGAGAGAAAGTCAGGAAGAGAGGGATCCCTTCTGGGGAGACAATGCAGGGAAGGAAAGGAAATTCCCTCGAGAGGAGCCTTGGGGGAAAACGGGGACCCCTTGGGGAGGGGATGGGGGGAAAAGGACCCCCTTGGGGAGGATGGAGAGTGGGGGGGAAGGGAGCAAGGGGGTCTGCAGGGGGGAGATGCGGGAGGGGGATACTTGGGGGGACGAGGAGATCTGGGGGGGATGAGCACCCCCCTTGGGGAGGGGATGAGCACCCCCTTGGGGAGGGGATCTGGGTGGGGGTTGGTGAGCACCCTCTTCGGGAGGGGATCAGGACCCTCTTAGGGAAGGGATGTTGGGGGGAAGGGAGCAAGGGGGAGCTGGGGAATGGGGACACCTAGGGATGGGGATTCCCTGGGGAGCAGAGGGGGCGATGTGGGGGGGAAAGGGGAGGTGGGGGGGGGATGCTGTTCCTCAGGGAAGGGGGATGATCCCAGGCCCCCGCTGCCCCACGCAAGGCGGTCGCGGGATTTCATCAGCCTGCACCGCGCTCGGCGGCCGCTGGGGGCTCCACCGCCGCCGGTCCCGCCTCCCTCCCTCCCTCCCTCCCTCCTCCCCAGAGCCCCGTCCCAGCCCCGCACCTGGTGCTGCCGAGGTGCAGGCGGCGGCTCGGCGGGGCGGCGCGGCTCAGGGCCCGCAGCGGGGACAGGGCGGTCGCCATGGTAGCAACGGCGACAACGAAAGAGCACGAAGAAGGCGCGCACGCCGCTCAGCGCAGCCTTATATAGCGCGAGGCCACGCCC